>CM040185.1:1480000-1594281 GCA_022606455.1 Callitettix versicolor
GGACGCTTAATGCTATACCTTCAGGGATACTTTTCTTGTAGTATTCAGTACAAAGACTGTTAACAAAGAATAATTGCATGCAGTATTTTACGATTGTCACATTGTTGGAATATCTAAGTCAAAGCACAATATAATCATTTATTTTTACTGTTAACACACACACACACAATCCTTAAAGTGCTATTGTCTTAAGAAAACAAGTCTTAAAGACTCCAAAATCAAAACAGTTTCATCAAATACAATTAAATGCTAGTGATTAATGTTTATAGATTAAATTCCTCTGAATCGATAACTGAACTGAAGTTGAAATAACTTAAGAATTCAGATAACTTGTTCTAAGTATTAAATCTAAACCTATTTTCTTCATTAAATAAAATGAAATTACTTTACATTATTTGTTATGTAGCCTATTTACACGGTAAGTACCTAATGCTTGCTTATGTCTTTATATAAACAATGTAAACATTACTTGTGTATGTAATAAGATAATTCTCTCAAAATATTTTATTGTGATTCGTGTTTAAAAGGATCTATGGCAGGTCAGAGGTTTCAGCTCTCTCAAAATTAAGTTTTCGAATGTTTCTTGTTATATGTACACTTCTATATTAAATCGTGGTTGTTAAAATCAAAATTTACATGCAATTACAGTTGTACATCAAATCATACAGGAAAATTCTCTGACACAAATATTTATAACCTATAAAAAACCACCCATCATTCTCATTGTGTTAGAAATGCTTGTCAAAACTATTCAGTTATTTAATAGAAGTGACAAGACCTAAACAAATATATATGTGACTGCCAGCATGAAAATGAATTATAAGAAACAATTGTTTCTACACAAAACTCGTACGTGAATTGGTAATGCATGCAGATTCTTATAATCTTTGATAACGATAGTAAAACCATTCCCAAATGTTTTGTCTCAGCCTTATTTAATTGCAATTTTGTTGGTCCTTTAAATCCAGGAGTGAACGCAGAGAAAAATGAAACAAAATTCATCAAATTATATGGAAAAGGTATGGTCGGAGGCGACCCAACTACTATTTATGAAGTTCCATATCAGGTAAAATCATCCACTTTTCAAAGTTAGTGCGCGCGCATCGGTTTCCAAGTAAAAGTAATACTTTTTGACTCAAAAAATCACTCCACTATTTAATATTAAGAAAAAAGAATTTATATATACTGCCTCTTTAATCACTTTTAAGTATCTAAAAGCTGTTATTTTTTAATTCAACATTGCTGAACTAAGTACAGGCATAAGTATCCATGTTCGCTGCTTTTGTTGGAGTTTTTAAAAAACTTATCCAAATGAGGTTAAGAAAAAGTTATGCTTTCTGTCTTCAAAAAACCATTTTGAATATTACCTATAATTTATTACTTAAATTAAATACTACAGATTTTCTTTCATACTTGAACGTTTGTTGATTCCAGATTCTTATTTACTTTGTGCATAGTTATCTAGAAAAAATAAGTTTAAAACTAAAATTTGGTTTCCAATAGTTTTGCAAACAATTGTTGCTACTTAGATTTCTCCCCTGCACTCTTTATTCCTATGAATGACTCCGTCTAAATGCTCGCATATCATTTTGTGGCGGTCCTCTTGAGTCTCCGCCCCCCCCATCTCTGCTTCTGAGCATCACCTGCACAGAGGTATTCAGTGCACCTGATATAGACAGTATAGACAGAATGTGCCCTGTTGTAGACGCAGTACGGTGTACACTGGTTTCCATTAGGAGCGCTACATGCTCTGCCAGCTCTGCTCTGTGAGCATCACCTGCACAGAGGTATTCAGTGCACCTGATATAGACAGTATAGACAGAATGTGCCCTGTTGTAGACGCAGTACGGTGTACACTTGTTTCCATTAGGAGCGCTACATGCTCTGCCAGCTCTGCTCTGTGAGCATCACCTGCACAGAGGTATTCAGTGCACCTGTTGTAGACGCAGTACGGTGTACACTGGTTTCCATTAGGAGCACTACATGCTCTGCCAGCTCTGCTCTGTGAGCATCACCTGCACAGAGGTGTTCAGTGCACCTGATATAGACAGTATAGACAGAATGTGCCCTGTTGTAGACGCAGTACGGTGTACACTGGTTTCCATTAGGAGCGCTACATGCTCTGCCAGCTCTGCTCTGTGAGCATTACCTGCACAGAGGTATTCAGTGCACCTGATATAGACAGTATAGACAGAATGTGCCCTGTTGTAGACGCAGTACGGTGTACACTGGTTTCCATTAGGAGCGCTACATGCTCTGCCAGCTCTGCCCTGTGAGCATCACCTGCACAGAGGTATTCAGTGCACCTGTTGTAGACGCAGTACGGTGTACACTGGTTTCCATTAGGAGCGCTACATGTTCTGCCAGCTCTGCTCTGTGAGCATCACCTGCACAGAGGTGTTCAGTGCACCTGATATAGACAGTATAGACAGAATGTGCCCTGTTGTAGACGCAGTACGGTGTACACTGGTTTCCATTAGGAGCGCTACATGCTCTGCCAGCTCTGCTCTGTGAGCATCACCTGCACAGAGGTGTTCAGTGCACCTGATATAGACAGTACAGACAGAATGTGCCCTGTTGTAGACGCAGTACGGTGTACACTGGTTTCCATTAGGAGCGCTACATGCTCTGCCAGCTCTGCTCTGTGAGCATCACCTGCACAGAGGTATTCAGTGCACCTGTTGTAGACGCAGTACGGTGTACACTGGTTTCCATTAGGAGCGCTACATGCTCTACCAGCTCTGCTCTGTGAGCATCACCTGCACAGAGGTGTTCAGTGCACCTGATATAGACAGTATAGACAGAATGTGCCCTGTTGTAGACGCAGTACGGTGTACACTGGTTTCCATTAGGAGCGCTACATGCTCTGCCAGCTCTGCTCTGTGAGCAGACATCAAGATTTTGATTTATATTTTGACAAAACATAGTCTACTTGTAGTGGAAGTGTTTTTAGGAAATTAACAAGTTTTACACAGTATGGGCTACGTAACAAACCTTATGCCATCCCATTTTATGCTTTAGCTTTGAGTTTACTTCTTTATTTGTGGTACCAAAACAGTAAACAGTAAACACTTGAAAAAGATTGCATGACATTTATTATAGGCTACTGTGCACTGTTACAAATTTACTGTTCAGTTACAGGGGTACACCATCAATTAGTAATCAATACATATTTATGTATAAAAAAAGTATTATAAATAAAATTTAAACATGCAAAAACAAGGAAAATATCAACTATATTTATTTAGTAAAATGTATACATTTTACATTATTATTATATTTCTTATAGATTTTATTAAGGTAATATGTTAACTTTAATAATTTAAAGTTTTTTATTACATATATATATAGTGTTTAAAAAAATCACTAAAAATTCGGTATATGACTGTACATGCAAAACTAAAGAAAAACGTTCCTATGCATAGTTTTCTGTCTGTCTGTGTTTCTATAATTATTATTTCATAACCGTTTATACTACACAAATGTAATTTCATATATATGTCAACCGTTTGGCCTGTGAGAGACGTTTTGTTCAGTTTGGTTAATGTAAAGTGTTTCAGCGCCATCTTCTAACTCCAGAAGATTTAATTCATAATTAAAGTAAGTAAATTTGTCATCATTAATAGATGTATGTTAAAAAACATAAACTGTTATTTAATCAACATTCTTACATGTCATCTTTTATTGTTCTATTCAATATTATAAATTAGTTTTTTTATGAAGTCTGGTGGTTTCATATATGAGATACCTCATGTTAAGAGACAGCTATCTCACACTAGGGCAGTTATACTGTTTATATCTCATTTCTTTTTATTGTATAATGTACCCCGCAGGGGGATGCAAACTAGCTGCACCTATTGAGAGGATTTAGTTGTCCCTCGAGGTAGGTACCCTAGTCTAATAAACACTTACAACACTACTGTAACGACTTTAACACTTTACACTTACACTTACATTTAGAGAGGCGATAATAGTCTTAATGTGCTTTTTGCCTTAAAATAACAACAACAACAATAAAATTGTATAATGTAATGGATTCGTCAAGTTCAGTAAGTCAGAGGTTTTTGCAATATTTTACTTTTTGCTTTGACTAAAACGACCATGAAATGTTCTATTCTATGTTAATATGATTAAAAGTTCAAATACTAGTTTATTCTTCTTTTCGTTTCACCCTCTTTGGGGTACGCTGAATTAATCATTTCTTGCGCGCTGTACTTTTCTTTGTTCCCAGTAGCTCTTCATTCTTTCTGATCTTCTTTTCCTCTCCTCTTCTGAAATGATAGGTTTAGGTTTTATTTTGGTTTTATCTTGGAATCTTATTCTTTCGTCCTTGGTACTTATCTTAGTAGTTTGGTCAAGCAGTGAATTTCCTGTAATTTTTAATTCTATTAGGTCTTTTTCAATTTCTTTAAACCAGTTCGGTTTTGTTTTACGATTATGGAAAAAATCAAACACTTGTTTCGTTAATCTATTAGAGTTCATTCTAAGAAGATGGCCGTAAAAATTTATTCTCCTTTTTCTCATAGTATCTGACAGTTTTTTAAATTTTCTTGTAGAGAGCTTCATTTCTTATATATACTACCTTATTATCCTTAAATTTTGTTCCTATAATTTTTCTTAAGATTTTCCTTTCCGTTATTTCAAGCTTTTCTATCTGGCCTATGCGATTCATGGTTAATGTTTCTGCTGCGTACAGTGCTTCCGGCTTGATCACTGTTTTATAATGTTTAATTTTGGACCCCATGAAAGGGATTTCTTATTGTATGTTTCTTTCGTCAATTGGAAGGCCAATTCAAGTTTGTTTTTCCTGGATTCCATTGCCTTGCCTTCATCTGCATTCCAACTAATCCATTCACCAAGATATTTGAACTCTTTTACAATTTCTATTTTCTGTTCTTTGATTTTAAGGTATTTATTTGGGTATTTGTTGTTTGTCATGATTTTGGTCTTTTCAAAAGATATGTTTAGACCTATTTTAGCTGCTTGTTTCTTCAATTCAAGAATCTGCTCCCTTCATTGTTTCAGCAAACAAGGCCATATCATCTGCAAATGCAATACAGCTAATTCTGAGATTCTTCTTTTTGTAACCCAATCCTATTCCACTTTTTATATTCAAATACTAGTTTATTATAAAAAAAATTAACATATTACAGTTCTGTATATTTAAACAAAAAAATCATTTTCTATATTTTTCTGTTATAGATGTTACCAGAGAAGAGAAAGAAGTGGGATAAGGCATAAATGCTTTGTGCCGTAAACTTCGTAAGAAACAAGGGTATGGCATATCTGAAAGCATCTAAAGTATACGGTGTTTCTAGAGGTACTTTAGAAAGATATGCCAAAGATACACAGCCAGTTGAAGATTTACTTTTGGTTTAATCTGGAAGAAGTCATGCTCTTACTATGTCCCTTGAACAGGAACTCGTTAAATATTGTTTAGTTATGGGAAATAACTATTTTCGCTTAAGAACAAGTGATATAAAAGTTATGACATTTGACCTTGCCATAAGAAATGGAATTTTGTTTTTTTTTTAGTACCGAGAAGGATTTAGCCGGAAAAAAGTGGTTGAGGTTGTTTTTAAAAAGGCATCTTTAATGAGAACCCCACAGGGTACTTCGGTTGCTAGAGTAAGAGGATTTAATAAGAAGAATGTACGTGATTTTTTCAATATTTTTGAAAAAGAAATTATGAAAATTAATTATTCTGCTCACCTTTTGTTTAATGTTCCTGAGACTGGTATTACCATTGTATAACATAAGTACAGCAAAGTAAAATAGGGCTTAAAGGGAAAAACAGATTTGTTCTTTGACCTCTGCGGAGCGAGGTAAACAGCAATGAATGCCTGTGGGACAATCATTCCACATTTGATGGAAGGAACACCTCCTGGATCAACTTGGGCCTGCCATCCTTCTGGCTGGATCCAAAGTAATATTTTCGCCAAATGGTTTGACCACTTTTCATCCACAAAACTTACTACGCTCAACACAGAGAGTTGGCTCAAACACAATTTATGCAGAAAGTGCAGTTAGTGTAGAAAAGTAGAACTGGTAAATTGTTTGGGTCAGGTTATAACAAGGCTGCAACAATAGAGGTTTTAGTAAATTCTTTTAAAAAAACTGGTTTGTATTCTCCATAATTTATTTCCATTTCCTTAGTCATATCCTAATACGAAATACTATCTCATATTGAGCACCATAGGTGTTTCAAATCAGGAACCCATTAACCGAAATTGGTGAAGTGTTAAAAAAACCTTAGTTATTTTCTCACTATTTTACAAGGTATTTACTTAGAAAACATAATAATCTTGTACGAGGTAAACAATTTAAACTTTATAAAACAAATTTTAATCATTTTATATATAGGTTTTAAATATATATATATATATATATATATATATATATATATATATATATATATATATATATAAAAAAGTATTTTTAGTTATCACTCGTTTATCGGTCTGATTTTATCTGATTGTTTATAACCAGTTTTACTTAAATAGACCATTTTGCAAAATGCTCTGTTGTATTTAATCGAGAAACCAAACAAAATAATCAAGTTTTTATAATTTAAACATATTTTATAATTTATATCTGTCTCAAAACTGTATTTGAGTTTCCAGTATATTACAACATATAATATAAAGGTAGTAAGTATTTTACATCACCTCAGACTGTACTTTGGAAAAATATTTTTTACTTACCATTATTGCATTCAAATCCAAACAGTTGTCCTCAGATCGTACCTCTGTTGATTTTTTCCTACACGCTCTACATATGAAAGTTAATTCACTAACAAAGCAGAACTGTTGGTCCTTTATCAAATCCATATCAGAAAAAAGAGTAGTTGAAAGGACAATGCTTCTCCAGCCTTTGTATTGTTGATATGAAGTGGTTCACATTATCTATTCTTCTTCCAAACTATCTAAAGATAATCGAGGCAAACATTGTGATCATCCCCACAAACTGCCTGAGAATAAACGACAAGTTGTAGTGGATTTTTTTAGCACCTTAAAAAGGCTGTCAAGCCCACTATAGCTTGAACGACTCTAAAAAAGTGTACCTGCCTGAAAATTTAAATTTGAAGGCCTTATTTGGCATGTTTTTAATTGCAAACGAAGGCATAGAATTGTCTTATAAAACATTTCGTCAGATATTTGTGTCTGAATTTAATATAGGGTTTGCATATCCGTGGATTGACACTTGTTGGTGTGATTAAGAGAATGTAAAAATCAAAGAAGTTGAAAGGAAAATATCTACTGCAGTAAATAAGCGCTGGGAAAGGAGACAGTAACACTCGAAGCTGAGAGAACATTACATTTAATGAAGGTTTTACAAATTAAAAAAAGGCAAAAAAAGAAGCAAGAAAATCTGCTGATATCGAAGCCATTGCTATTGATTTGAGTAAAAACCTACCAACTCCTAACATCTCGACAAGTGAGGTCTACTTCAAAAGGCAGTTGACATTTTATGTTTTCAATGTTCATATCCTTAGTAGTGGTTAGTCAATTATGTACACATATAACGAAACAATTGGAAGGAAAGGATCTAATGATGCTTCTTTCCTGAGCCACTACATTGAAAGTTATCTAGATAAGTGTGTTAAGGAACTGTACATCTTTGCAGACTGTGTGATGGCCAAAACAAGAACCACACCATCATGAGCTGCTACTACATTATATTATTAACGAAAAGAAATGGTTTGAGTCTGTAACCGTAACTTTTCCAGTACGCAATCACTCGTACTAGGTATATGACACGAATATGGGACTCATCCCAAAAACGGCAAGAGCTGAGCCACCTAATGGTTGGAGAGGGTACTTGAAGAAGCCAGAGTCAAATCAAGTCCTTTTACAGTTGTTTCCTGTGAGGCCAATAAAACAGCTGGGATTTACCCAGCCTTGAGCACAGAAACAACTACAATGGGGCTTTTTTATACAGCATCAGTCAAACAAAGAGAAAGAACATGATAAAAATCACAGAATATAAAAGTCCTAGCCTCCACCTTACCAAAAGCAGCTGTACCACGCTTCTCTACGATTGAGCAAGGAGAAGTGCAACGACCTTAAAGTCCTACTGAAATACTGCGAAGAAGAAGGTTCTAGATAGTACTATGAGAATCTCCTAGCTGCCAACGACATTGCAGTGGATGTCCCACTCATGACATTTGATAAGGAGAAACTGACTTTTAGAAGGAGGCCTGAGTTTAAAAACACATTTCATCTTTGTTTTTATCAGATGACTAATATTATTACTACGTATGTACAGTGTAGAGCTCAAGCTAAAGCGTGTTACCAGCTCGACAAAATTTTATTTAAAAAAATCTTTAGTGGTCGAAACTATTAAAACTTTGCAAATTTTTGCTAATCACTGAAATCCACAATCTAATATAGTTTTCTCTTTTTCAGAAACCAGTTGTAAAAAATTACTTATGTTAAATAAATACAGTAAATAAAATAATATATATTTTGTTTTAAATTTGTAAACTAAATGCAGAGGGAAAATGACTGAGTCAACAGCAATGTTTTTTTTTAAACTAAAAAAAGTTATGGATACCAAAATGTTCTTGACATATTTCTTTTGAAACATACTTACAAATAACAAAAAATTCAAGAATATACAGTTTATAATACAAAAAATGTTTACTAAATAAAAAAGCGTGTGAAATTTTGTTTTTATTCTCCTGCAAAAACATAGTTTTGTGACTGTTGTTTTCCCCCAGCACTCTTCAAATGTTTTCCGTCCGTCTAGTACAGCACCTGTACTGCCAACTATAAACATGAAACTATACAGTGTGTAAATATAAATTGAGTAAAACATCAATTACTTTGTATTCAGCAAAAAATATTTATTTCTTTTGAAACTGACTTAAAATGTATACACCATTTTCTTTTTTTTAAAGGCTGCGATTCTAGAAGAAAACGGGCTATTCATAAGGGCAGGTGCAATAGTTGGAAGAAAATACATAATAACAACTGCTTATTCAAGGTCACAGTAAGTACACATAATGTCTGGCAATATTAGCAACTTTGTACGGGGTAAATGATTGTACACATAATGTCTGGCAATATTAGCAACTTTGTACGGGGTAAATGATTGTACACATAATGTCTGGCAATATTAGCAACTTTGTACGGGGTAAATGATTGTACACATAATGTCTGGCAATATTAGCAACTTTGTACGGGGTAAATGATTGTACACATAATGTCTGGCAATATTAGCAACTTTGTACGGGGTAAATGATTGTACACATAATGTCTGGCAATATTAGCAACTTTGTATGGGGTAAATGATTTAATCATTCATAGTAGGTCACTTTTTCAATCAACATCTGTTAAATTATATATTGTTTTCAGTTTTTTATATACCATTATTGCTACTTTAACATATTGGAAATTAAAATCTGATTTTTATTAAATTTTTGCCTAGAAGCACATGAAGGCTATAATCTCCTGTCCAGAAGACATCTATTCCACAGAGAAGAGACTAAAACTAAACACTAATATTGTTAAAATATATAAACTTAAAGTGGGTAAAAGGACCTTTATAACAAATAATAAGATATATGAAATAAAAATACTTAAACACTGCACAGCAATAACATAGCTAAAATAGTTCAAACATATTTATAAGACGTATGAAATTTAAAACTCGGTCAATGACTGACGAATCATCCTTTAAAATTGCCTACATGGAGGCACCCAGTCCACACACATGACACACGTTTTAAAAAATCATCGCTATCAAGAAGAAACTGTTTGATTGACATATATGTGGGTTTTTCATGTCCTATGAGAAAAACATGCATTAACAAGGAACGACCAATGTAGAGACTGGTAACCATCATGTCTTCCCTGCGGCTGGCACTTACTGATGACCTGAAGTACAAGATGTAGAAGTAACATTTTGCTGGGTACCTGGTCACAGTGGGATAATTGAGAAACATTAGAGCGGATATTGCGGCAAAGGAAGCTACTCTGCTGCCGCCACGCACACAACGTGTTATTTGTTCAGACTTTATTTGCCAGCGAAACATCTATTCAATTCGCTTTGGTAAAATGAGTGGGTAGCTATGGGTAATAACAAATTAAGGGTAATTAAACATACTCTTCATCCTTGGGGTCGTCAATACATACAAGCTGTAGGGAAGAGGTGGTAATTACCCGTCTCCTCATATGAACGCGGGGATCCATCTACATGTCAGTTTTGTGGCGATATCACAGTTAAATACTTCCTTCTGGACTGTGATTGTTTCTTCAAAAGCAAGCGTCAAATTTGTTGATTGGGTGTTTCTATAGAGGCAATGTTAAAAGATGATTCGTTGGTCATTGACAATGTTCTAAATTTTGTATGTCCTATAAATATATTCAAACTACTTTAGCTATGATATTGTAGCTGTTGTGCAGCGTAATTATGTTAATTTAAAATTTAATTTATACACCGATTTTTTTTCCTAACTAGTCACACACTTTTGTTGTTATATTATTTATTTTGTTTTCACATTTTTATCCCTGTTAATCCTTCTTGATTAAGTTTATATATTTTCATAATGTTATCTAGTTATAGTGTTTAGTTTTAGTGCAGTATTAACAATCTTTAGATTTAGTTTCCCCTCCGTGTAAGATATTTTACTGGATGACAATGATAGCCTTCATGTGCTTTTTGCCAAAAGCAGCTTTAATTAAAAAAACCCCTCAAGGATGAACAGTATTTTTATTTACCCTCATTTTGTTATTGTCTACGGCTGTCCACTAATCTTCCCAAAGCGAATGGAATAGATGTTTTGTTTGGAAAATAAATTCTGAACAAATAACTCGTTGCTTGCTGAAAAGGAAATTTGGTTAATGATATTTCCGCATTAAAAACGGTCTATTAGAAATTTGAACATCCATCCTGAGAACAGCATCAATCAAACACCATTTCGTGCATTAATTTGTAAATTTTTTTTTAATTAATGCTTTTGGCAAAAAGCACATAAAGGCTATCATAGCCGTTCAGTGAAATATCTTACAGGGAGGGGAAACTAAATCTAAACACTGTTAATACTATATTAAAAACTAAAACTAAACACTAAAACTAGATAACATTATTAAAATATACAAACTTAATAAAGAAGGATTAACGGGAATAAAATTGTGAAAGCAAAACAATGTAAAGCTAGCCGAGGCACGAACAGGAACATTTTATCCCAAAATTTTCTTTCACAAAGTTTAAAAATAAATAAATTAATAATTTGTTAATCTCATATCGTATCGTTTTTCATAATTTATTTATATTGCTGTGCCATACATTTTGCATATCAGAGCAAAGTTCCAATAAATACATAACAGTTAGTTCTGTTTCATCAGTCACATTCTACCCGTCACATATTTAAGCAAACTTTAATCACATACATTAAGCTGAGAACAAACAATTTTTACTCAGTAGATTTGTTTTAGTAATATAGTTTTTTTTCTTTTTTAATGTTGATAGATATAAAACTACAACCCACAAGCTTCACGTGCAAAAATTCTGATACTTTTGTTGTTACGTAAAATATAGATTATACCTTTACAATTCTGTTTTCAAACAAAGCAGAGGTTAAACACATTATGAACAGTCATTGTTGATTAATAATATGTAAGTTACTTAAAAAATAACATGGCAGAGAACTATTAAATTGAAAACGTGTGTTGACAATGTTTCATCAAATATATTTCACACATTATCTTCCCCAAAACATTTACTTAGTTTAAAAATTAAATAAAAGAAAATGTCATTTTACAGAACCATTTGTTCCACAGTGTAATAGACCCTCTCTTCAAAGTGTACGTAGGAGGTGAAGACTTCACGGGTGAAGGCCAAGTTATAGAGATAGATAATATTACCAGGCATGAGAAGTTCGACGGATTGTTCAGCTATGACGTGGGGCTGGTCAGGCTGAAAGATGAAATCGAGTATGGTAACAATGCTAAGCCTATAAAAATGTCTTCAGTAAAACCACAAATCAAATCAGTTGCTATGATTAGTGCTTATAACCCGACGGTAAATATTGTTTATTAAGGTCTAAAGTTGTCTATAACATGGAACCAGTAGACTAGTAATACATCATTATTATAATGTATTGTGACATTTGTCATCATTTGTGTATAAACATTTGTCAAATCATTTGTGTATAAACGATGTATAAATCACATGTATATATCATGTGTGTACAATGATGTATAAATCATTTGTGTATAAACGATGTATAAATCACATGTATATATCATGTGTGTACAATGATGTATAAATCACATGATGACAAATGTATAAACGATGACAAATGTTCGAATAAACTGTAATAGTAACATAAATATTCCATGATTAAGCAATAATTTCAAAAATAGAAGAAGTAGTAGAATGAATTTTTAGGTGTACTTTTATTTAGAAATTTTATACCAAAATCAATAGAAAGGTTATGGCTTACTGAAATATAATTTGTAAATAAAATCTTATATTCACAAAGTCTAGCTAAAGAATTAAAATTTAAACAAATATGGCATAAATGTATCGACGTCCTGACGTCGCCGAAACATAGCTGGAGAGAGGGTTATTAATGTAAGCGTGTATAAAAGTATAAATAAATAATGA
The DNA here is from genome assembly GCA_022606455.1 of Callitettix versicolor. Classification (NCBI taxonomy): domain Eukaryota; kingdom Metazoa; phylum Arthropoda; class Insecta; order Hemiptera; family Cercopidae; genus Callitettix; species Callitettix versicolor. The sequence continues at coordinate 1,492,616 of CM040185.1, forward strand.
ACACATTTCAGCATTTCTAAAAAAATCATTTAAAAGGGCAAAAAAGGTGTATAATTTTGCATTGAAAAGTATTTTTTAGATCAGATTTTCTCGACTTCATCTCCCACAGGAATACAAAAGTAGTATAGAATTTAGCATTTAACAAACTACTTTTTTTGATCACATTTTCTTAAAAAAAATTCTCTTTAACACAAATAATAATAATTGTTTTTCAACATTTTCCAGAATTCATCCTTCTAGAGGAATTAAAAGGGGGTAGAAACTTTGTTTTGATAAAAATATTTTCTTGAAATTTTAAATAAATGCTTTAAAACACAAATAATTAAATTGTTGCAAATAAATTATTACATTACCGAAATTGTTCCAAGTTGCCGCTTCTGGGAGAGTTTCCGCAGGTTATAGTATACGTTATATTTCATCCCCCTCGGTGGTCGCTATGAAACCCCTGTAACTTTGAAATTTTAAATTTGATCAGGTCATGTTATAGCACCATAATCAGTTTGATATTTATTGATTAGTTTACTGTAGGTTGATTATTGTAGGCAGAAATGCAGTAATACATTCATTGGTATGAACTCAACAACGGTAACTTAATAGCTACATGACGGTGTCATTGTGCTCTACTGTAAGTGCCTGTGTGTGAAAGGAGGATTGAGGGAGTTTCTTTTCGCCTACAAAATTTAAAGTTAAACTTTCAAGGTAACTTACCCAGTAATGGTTTTTTTATTATTTCAGGAGAATAATACTTTTTCACTAAAGAAAGGACTACAAGTGTTAATTGACTTTCAAGCATGTCAGGAAGCTTATAACAACAATGAAATAGATTTTAACGAAAGTTACCTCTGCGCACAAAACCTGACGAACTGTCCTTGCTTTGTAAGTAAATATAGTTTAATTTTTACAATACTGTATTGCTATTTCAATTAAATATAACCTACAATTCATTTCTAATGATTAACGTTACAAAGCCTGAAATAGGTTGAATTTGAACATAAACATCATTAGTATATTTTTTCCATTATATTAAATATAGTGGTATAGATTTTGAAGGAGAAAGGAGAACAAATCAATGTTTTTTTTATACAGTTCACCACAACACGTATATTTCTAATGACATCATTGCATTACATTATTCTGTTTCATAGTGGAAAGTACACAGAAACATAATTATATATTTAGACATCATTAGTGTAAATAGCAAACAATGCATCATGTTTCCAAACTGTATCAAATCACGTTAAACTGATAACAAGGGCTAATCCGCATCTCAGAACACTGTTATCAAACACGAATCATCATTGCATCATTTTCCAATTTAAGGGTGGGGCAATTCGTATAGTATAATTTGTTTAGACATTATTTAATAATGCCTTACAAGGTGTCGATTTTATAACACCTAAATACTGTAGTCCTTTACGTTTTGAATAATTTACTTGTATAATTTTTTTACATGCACAAAACTACACCCGCTTAAGTTTGCATTTTATTTCAATCGTAATTCCTTTGATTATCAGCCATATATAACCTTCAAAGAATATTCTAGCATACTCTTAATACTAAGTAGTTACATTTTTTATTTCAATTTCAATATAGTTTACGTTAATTCGTTCAAAAACATTTTCCTGAAAACTTGAAATTTCCTGTTTAAATTTTTTTACAACTGGTCCAATTTAAAACATTTTTTGCATAGGTAAAAAGTATACCAGTAACACATATTGAACAACAAGGATTAACTTTAGCCTTTTTCACTTAAGACACTGCATTTTTTTAAACGATTTCATTATTTAATATTTCACCTATTTATTTAAACTGAGCATAACATTTTTGATTTGCGCTTATAAAATCTTATTTTTAAAAAGGCAATTTTCCATGCAATCTCTCATTACTCACTGTAATGACAATGGTGTCATTCCATGTTGTTCCCTACGGTCAGCAATTTGGCAAAGGTTTTTTTTATATAAAGGATTTTTTGCGAAAGCACATGGAGGCTATCGTCACCGTCCAGCAATTATATGCAGAGGAGAAACTAAAATTGTTAAACTGTTAATACTATACTGAAACTAAACAGTTTAAATTAAACACTAAAACTAGATAACATTATTAAAATATAATAAACTTTATATTACTATTATATACTTATATTATATTATTACTTTATAAACTATTATATTAATATATAAATCAAAATTTAACAGGAACAAAAATGTGAAAACAAAAAATATATAACAAATTGGAAAAAAAATTAAATATATAAATTAACAATACCATTCTTTTTATATTCTTCTTCTTTTCTGCTAGGATTATTATCACTGTGTTCACTATAATGATCTGCCTTCCCTAGCTTCGTCAATTCTACTTTCGTTGATGCGTTTCGAAGAACCTCCATCTTCAAAAACTATATCTACCTATATATGATATATATATATATATATATAGTTATTGAAGATGGGAGTTCTCCGAAATGTGTCAACAAAAGTAGAATTGACGAAGCTAGGGAAGGCAGATCATTATAGTGAACACAGTGATAACAATACCATAGCTAAAGTAGTTCAAATATATTTAAACAACATAAAAAATTTATAACTCGGTCAATCATCCTTTAAAATTGCCTTCATAGAGGCACCCAATCCACACATTTGACGCATGCTATCACAGTCAAGAAGAAAATTTTATTGTGATATCAGCACAAAACTCACATATAGGTGGGTTCACGCATCCCATCAGAAATCCATGCGTTAACAAGAAATGACCAATGCTGAGACTGATCATTACTACCTCTTTGCTGCGGCTTGTATATATTAGGGCCTTATAGATATAACTTATAGACAAATTATAAATTGTACAGACTTATTAAAAAAGCTTAGTATTTTATGGCAGGTTACTTTGATGATCTCATACTTAAACACAATCATTATATAAAGAGGTTTTTAACTGACATTCATAATTCCTTAATTAAATGTTAAACAACAACTTCTGATCATATAGCTAATTAAAATGTTTACTTGATTACATTTTAGTGCAACAGCAATAATTGCGTATTGTTTTACAGACCGACTTTGGCGTGCCGTTAGTTCAAGAAAATCGGCTCATAGGCCAATTCATTGGAGGCAGTTACTGCTGCGAAGACATCAAACCTCAGTTTTATAACGAAATTTATAACGTCCGCAATTGGGTTCTTCAGCTGATGGAAGAGGACGGTTACGATTTCAATCAGGACATTGGCCATTACTTTGGTGACTTTTAGTAAGCATTCCTGTTCGTATAAAACTTGTATACAGGGCGGATAAGAACCGTAAATAACTTTCAACAAATTTTCACTTTTGGACCAAAATACACTTTGTTTACAGTAATTATTTGCATTACAGTTTATTATGTTTAAAATATTATTTTGCAGCTATTTTTTAATTGAATTATTTACTACCTTTGTAACCAAATATTCATTACGATTAATTTTTATTTTTAAGGCACTTTTTGCATTAAATATCATATATATATATATATATATATGATATTTAATTAAAAAAAAAGCTTATTATTTTATGTCAGTTTTCTATGAGAATCTTATGATATCGGTATTGGTGACGTACACAACAAATTATTACTCTTTATTATCTAGTTATAATTACTGAGTTTATTTTAAATCCGAAAACACAAAAGCTCTTTTAAGATTGAATATGATTTTATTTTTAATTATGGCATGCATTATCATACACTTAGAATGGCTTTCAACATTATTGTGTCGTTGAAATTTATGCAAATGCAAATTGAACTAACATAGTTCTTTGAGAAGAACTAAGTCTCAAGGAAATAAATCTGAGAGCTAAGAGTGTGTATAAGGATTTATAGAGAGCTATGATGTAACTGAGATACAGTATCTTTACATTTAGGCAGATTTTATAAAAAGTGTAAAAATTAGTAAACTGAAATGGCGCGAATAAGGGTACTCGAGAATAGTAAAGTGTCTAAAATATTTCTCATTGACACAAAAGCTTTGTAGTAAGAATACAATTTTTTTTTCCATACTTAATGCTAGTTAGACTAATCTGGACGAGGGATCAACACATCCCCTCCGTCCCATGATGAGGATAACGGAGTAACGGTGAGGATAAAGCAACAGGAGTAACTGCAGCTTGAACTAAGAACCTTGAGGAGCGCAGATCAGAGACGCAGCAGACTGACTTGGTGCTTTAGCCACACCGACCAACGAATACCGAAAGAAGTTGGGCAGTTAGTAGAGAATAAATAGGTGAGGGTTGAGTCGGCCAGAGTTCTGTAAATAAAGATAAAAGAAAATATATAAACTTTAAAAAAACTGGATGAAATCATGTATCAAAATAAAATATTACTATTACATTACTGAAAAACTATATCCAAAATAGTATATCCATGAAATCGGCAGTTGTTTTTTAAATATAACTTAAAACACATAATTCCATATAAAATAATGGTCCTAAAGTGAAATTATTATAAGAATAGTGTTGTTTAAAAAGTGTAAATAAAATAAAATTTTATATGTAATACTTTGTTTTTTTTTAAATTAAGGTTTTTGGCGAAAAGCACATAAAGGCAATCATCGCCGTCCCACCCAGCAAAATATCTTACAGGGAGGGGAAACTAAATCTACATATTGTTAATACTATATTAAAACTAAATACTATAACTAGATAACATTATTAAAATATATAAACTTAATCAAGAAAGATTAAAAAGGATAAAAATGTGAAAAATAAAACAAATAATATAACAATAAAAGTTTGTGACTGGTTGGAAAAAATTGGTACATAAATTAAATTTTAAATTAATATAATAATGCTGTACAACAATACCATAGCTAAAGTATATTTATAGGACATACAAAATTAAGAAGGGGGAAACTAAATCTAAACATTGTTAATACTATACTAAAAACTAAAACTAAACACTATAGACAATAAAACTAGATAACATTATCAACTTAATAAAAAAGGATTAACAAAAATAAAATTATGAAAAAAAATGTTTATTATCAGTGGTACGCTGTTCACCAATACCATAGCTAGAGTAATTCAAATACAATTATACGACATAAAAATCAATGACCGATGAATCATCTTTAATGCCTCTATAAGGCACCCAAACCACACAATTTGACGCATGCTTTTGAAACAATCACAGTCCAGAAGGAAGTATTTAATTGTGATATCACCACAAAACTGACATGCAGGTGGATATCCATGTCCCATGAGAAATCAATGTGTTAATACTGAATGACCAATGCGGAGACTAGGTAACCAGCAAAATGTTATTTCAATACCTCGTAGTTTAATGGATGGAGAGCATTAAGATATTTTGAACCAGTGGGTACATATCCTGGCCTGCAGTGTGCTTTTAGAATGGCAACACAGGATTAAGTTCTTCTTATATTAAAACAAGTAAGTAATATTTTCATTTTTGAAATTACTAGTTTTGAAAAAATCTTTTGTTTTAAATCTCAAATTTTCTAAAACACCTTTGAGTTATAGATTTTAATTTTTATTTGAAAAACATGTTTTTAAGTAAATCTGTTTTAATATATTTTTAAAAATAAATAAGAATAATTTTTGTAAATTACTTCAACATATTTTTAAAAATTCAGTTCTTTTCGATGTTTTAAAAAAGAACTTACAATAATTTATCTTTATACACTTTTTTGAAAAAGTTTTGTTTTGAATTTCACCTAACACTTTACTCATTCTGTTAATATGAATTTATTAAATTTTTTCCCCTAGATCATATATTCAGCTCTGTTTCGTATTCTTACAAGCAGTAGTTTTAATTCAATTTCATCAGAACACTTTCCAGTTGTCAAATATTTTTTTTTTACAAATTAGTTCAAGATATGTTTTATAAAAACTTTTAAAGTAAATTATACAAGATTATTTACTTTCAGATAATTAATTCAACTTAATTACTCACCAATTTCTTAAATCATCTTCCATCCTTTATTTAGAAGTTATCCTAAAAACATCAGGAACATTTTTTTTTACAGGTGCATTATAAGATTTTTAAATTGAATTTTTTTTTTTTTTTTTTTTTTTATCGTTTCACCCTCTTTGGGGTACGCTGAATCAATCATTTCTTGCGCGCTGTACTTTTCTTTGTTCCCAGTAGCTCTTCATTCTTTCCGATCTTCTCTTCCTCTCCTCTTCCGAAATGACAGGTTTAGGTCTTATTTTGGTTTTATCTTGGAATCTTATTCTTTCGTCCTTGGTAATTATCTTAGCAGTTTGGTCAAGCAATGAATTTTCTGTAATTTTTAAGTCCATTAGGTCTTTTTCAATTTCTTTAAACCAGTTCGGTTTTGTTTTACGATTATGGAAAAAAATCAAACACCTGTTTCGTCAATCTATTGGTGTTCATTCTAAGAAGATGGCCGTAAAAATTTATTCTCCTTTTTCTCATAGTATCGGACAGTTTTTCAATTTTCTTATAGCGAGCTTCATTTCTTATATATACAACCTTATTATCCTGAAATTTTGTTCCTATAATTTTTCTTAAGATTTTCCTTTCCGTTATTTCAAGTTTTTCTATCTGGCCTATGCGATTCATGGTTAATGTTTCTGCTGCGTACGGTGCTTCTGGCTTGATCACTGTTTTATAATGTTTAATTTTGGACCCCCATGAAAGGGATTTCTTATTGTATGTTTCTTTCGTCAATTGGAAGGCCAATTCAAGTTTGTTTCTCCTGGATTCCATTGCCTTGCCCTCATCTGCATTCCAACTAATCCATTCACCAAGATATTTGAACTCTTTTACAATTTCTATTTTCTGTTCTTGGATTTTAAGGTATTTATTTGGGTATTTGTTGTTTGTCATGATTTTGGTCTTTATATATAATTTATAATATAATAATGATATAATTTTTTGTTATATCATAGATCCAAAAATTTGTTTTCAGATTCCAATCGTGAACACCTTAGAAGTAGTGTCAGACATTTTTGTAGATGAAATTGTAGGTAGATCGACAACTGTCTATAATTTGTGAACACACTTGTTTATTGCATTTATCTTTAATGTGTCGACATTAGATAATCCTACAAACCATAAAATTATTGTTACCAAAGAAATTCATAAATACCTTATCCTATCCGTATGAGGAAGGACACTTTCAACAATCTTCTATAAATTATCCTAGACATATCCATAGATTCCTATCATTTAGGGATTATGTCAATACGAAACTTAAAACCTATGTAGATTATTTGTATGATGTGTGTGATTTACCAGTTGTTTTGGCCAATAAATTAAAAAGGATGATTTTTCTAAATTATATTTTGTTTATAATGATTAAAAAAAATTTAATGTGCATGTACAATGATTAAAATTTAATTTTAAAAAACAATATTCAAGTAGATGCAGTAAGCTTATGCGGTAAAATAGTTATTACGGATTATAGGTTTTTACATTTGTTAAACATTAGTGTTGAATTAAGTATTAATAAAGAAATGGTAATTAGAAGTGATAATGATGTTTCTTTTGCTATTATTAAAGATTATGAAATATTTTCAATTGAATCAAAAATTAATAGAATGTTTACAATTGTAGAGAGAATTAAAATTAATATTTTATTTCATTTAATTTTGTTTCAAACTTATGTTGAGTTCACTTACCCAATTGATAATAAAATTTTGTTAGATGTACCGAGGATATATTTTTTATGAAAATATCAAAAGATGCATCATCAAAGGTAAAAGTGTTCCAGACTTAAAGCTGTATATTTTGGAATAACAAAATTTAATACTTGAATCACTTGTTTATTATTTACAGTTTTGTTTTGTTTTAACGGAATACCAAAACAAATATGAATTGTAATAATGACAAACTTTTATTGATCAAACTTACAAATAACGCTTATCCACCAGTGAAAATGTTTAAGACATTTTTCTTTTTCTTAAGTTTTAAGAAGAACAAGTTTTAACAAAAACAAGAAGTTTTAAAGTTTTTTAACATTAAAAAGAACAATTTTCTAAAAATGTAAGAAATTAAATATTTTTTTCTTGTTAATTTTATAATTTCATACAACCTTTAAGATGTTCTGTTGAAACAATTACTAAAAATATCAGGTAATTCAGATTTTTAAAAAATATTTTTTAATAATTATTTTAGTTTAATTTTTAAATTAAAATATTTCTTTTTATTTCTTTCAGATTTCAAAAAGTAACAGAGTAATCTTCATTATCATCATTACAATTATCATCAAAGACAGCCTTACATTTTGAGGTAATTCTTTTTTAAAAATGAGTTTAAATAATGAGAAACTATGTTTTATGAAACTGACTAGTAATGCTTCTGTTCATTACTAAAAGTAATAATGATAAGTAAAAGTAATAATGATAAACTTTTATTGATCAAACTTACACAAATAATGCTTATCCACCACTGAAAATGTTTAAGACATTTTTCTTTTTCTTAAGTTTTAAGAAGAACAAGTTTTAACAAAAACAAGAAGTTTTAAAGTTTTTTAACATTAAAAAGAACAATTTTCTAAAAATGTAAGAAATTAAATATTTTTTTCTTGTTAATTTTATAATTTCATACAACCTTTAAGATGTTCCGTTGAAACAATTACTAAAAATATCAGGTAATTCAGATTTTTTTAAAATATTTTTTAATAATTATTTTAGTTTAATTTTTAAATTAAAATATTTTTTATTATTTCTTTCAGATTTCAAAAAGTAACAGAGTAATCTTCATTATCATCATTACAAATTCAAAGACAGCCCGCTTACATTTTGAGGTAATTCTTTTTTAAAAATGAGTTTAAATAATGAGAAACTATGTTTTATGAAACTGACTAGTAATGCCTCTGTTCCAGTAAAAATGTCAAATTCGGCTGCCTGGTATCATTTGTTTAGCGCATATGATGGCTGTTGTTCCTAAGCATATGCTTAAATTAGATTAAGCAAGCATAGATTAAATATATAAAAATCTTTTAAAGGATTTTATCTTTAAAGCATTTGATAAAAACAGACTTAGTATAAGTTGATTGTTATCCTCACGATTGTTATGGGAGAATAGCTCCTCGTTCAGGTTTAGCACTAAATTATTTCATTGATGTAGGCGCTGGGGTAATTGATAAGGATTATCATGGAAATGTTCAAATTTTACTTTTAATCATTCAAACACTGATTTTATTATAAAAAAAGGAGACAAGAGTAGAGTTTATTATGTGACAAAATTGATACGTGAAAAAAATTCCTATCATGAACTTGAAGAAATTCAAACTACAGATACAACTGAAAGAAATATTAGTGGTTTTATAAGAAATATCAACTGGAATATAAGAATTGTAAATTATAATAATTTTAATTTATTCTGCTAATTAAATTTATTTTATTTTGCAGATTTCCTCAAGTTTGTTTATAATATAAAATTATTAACGTTTTAAAAACTGTTGTAGATGTTTTCGTAGTTGAATTAAGAACTGAGAAATTTAATGTTTCTGTGATCTATTGACACAATCTCTAAATCAAACTATTTTTAATGTTTTAAGTTCTTTAAATATAAGAACACATTTATTGCTACACATAAGAGCAAACGATTTTGTTTTATAGAAGAAGATCCTGATTCTCATTTTTTTACAAAATATGCAAATACAAAAGCTAAGCCATATGTAAATAGTTTATATGATGAGCATGACTTGCCAAAAATGTTGCTTGGAAAACTAAAAAGAATGCTTTTTTAAAATTATGTATTGTTTATTATGCTAACAAATTTAATGTGTATGAAACAAACGTTCAATTACTGCAGCACAAAGTAATTAAGTGCCACGTTGCATGGTGTGTTTAGGAGTTTGAATAACATGTTTTTAAAATTTGAAAAATATTATGATCATTTTTGGCTTGTGTTTATTTGGTTTATATTTAGAGGTTTGCCTTGCCACTAATGCACCTTAGTGCATAATAAATAAATAAGGTTTTATTATGATAACATACTTACTGAATTTTGGAGTATAGTTGCAATGTCTATGGACGAACCAATAATAAGTTGTCAAGATGATGTTCTAATAGATACTATGTTAGATTTAACATGGTTATTACGATGTAATCAATATTCTTATTGGAAAAATAAATCAAAAATTCGTACGTTAAACAATGGTTCTGAATTACTGACTAATAATGGCGAAACAGTTTAAAAAATTTATAGTGATAAAATGTTTTACAACAGTTAAAGATTCAAGACTAGTTACAATTCGAAGAAATTATAGTCAATTTACAATAATTCAAAATATGTGTATAGATATTTTAATTGAACTTTATTCAGTTTGTCATAATATAAATATGCAGCAGTTGTGTTTTTAATTCGTAATAATGGAATTGAATAACCGCCTAATATTATCAATTATGCAAAAGCAAATAATCCTTATCTGACAAATGATTACAATGATACATTACCTAATTCATATTTATTATATATTGTCTGTAACAATTTGTATGGATATGCTATGTCAAAACAAATGCCAAAAATGGGTTTAAATGGGAAAAATTTTTTAAAAATTTAATGTGTTATCAATAGCAGATGATTCAGATAAAGGTTATATTTTAGAAGTTGATGTTGAATACCCTCAAAATTATCTACTGTCATCTAAAGTGAGGTTATAATATTCTTGAATAGCATAAAGACTATTTGAAAGTACAGCTACTGTAAATGTCTGATTAATTAAATTTTGATAGCCACTATTTTGGACTACCTTTTAGTTTAATTCAATTTAATACTTTTTAATTCAACAACACTTTAGCTCTTGCGGACTGGCGAACTCGAGGATTACGACCTCTCCTTCCTTCCACATTTCAGAAATACAGTGACGAAATACAGTCGTGAAGTGTACCTACTCAGATTTTTAGCACAGGTTAGGGAGACCAAAAATTCCCTTTTTGGTACTAATTTCCCTTTTCTTCGAGACACTCTTGTTTGATCCTAAAAGATGTCGTGCGCTATCCATCACCTCTTTGCAGATCATCTACCCTTGCTTTGCTTATCTAAGAAACCTCTTCTTGGGCTAATTAATTAATTTTTTGCTTTTCCCTTGTTGCTGCGTTGGTATTACTCCCATAAACAGCAGTCTCTACCTAAGTCCAGCTCTGATCCCCTCTACAACTCTTATCATTTTAATAGCTACTTTTCCCATGAAGTGCTTTAACTTTTCTTTAAGCAATTAGGATAATGACCTATTCTTGCCATCAGTGGTCTATCTACTCACCTCGTAAAGGCTACCACGGTTTCAAAACTCTATCGTTTCATCTTCAGGCCATGATACAAAATGTTAAATCCCTCTGTGGAGGGCAGTCCAGAATGTAACGACATACGAGTCGCACATATCATTTGGCCAAACCAAATTTCATCTCATTATTGTAACATAGCCACCGGACCACATATTCAAATGATTAGGATTATGACCTATTCTTCCGTTAGTAGTCTACGCACTCACCTCATAAAGGCTACCGCGGTTTCAAAACTCACTGCAGAAGTGTAGTCCGGAATGTAACAATGTACTAGTTGTGTATGTAGCTTGGCCAAGCCGAATTTCATGATGAATATTTTAAACGTGTAATTGTGCTCAGTGTTTGTGATGTGTTTTAACGTTTTGTTTGACTTTGTGACGACCTCGACAGAGGGATTTAACATTTTGTAAAACGGCCTGAAGATGAAATGACAGTTTCGAAACCGCGGTAGCCTTTATGAGGTGAGTGGATAGACCACTGACGGGAAGAATAGGTCATAATCCTAATTACTTAAATATGTAGTCTGGTGGCTATGTTGCAATAATGAAACTTTTCTTTGGCTGGGCCAATTTTTCTGATCAACCTGCCAAATTGTTCATTATTAGTTTTTACCTAGTTTCAGGTTTTACTTTAACTACAATGCCTAAACTTATTTCTCCTAACCATTGTTTAATTTTGACAAGTTTATTTTACCAATACTACTTAATAATTTTACGATCATTTTACTGTTACCAAGTTTACAGTAAACGAGTTTGTAAACAACAGCAATACTGTATGTAGTGAAAGAAAAGCATACTTTGTACTGTATACATAGTTAATGGCTATTTTATTACAATTTATTACACATATTGCATAATTTTGAAATATATTTTTTGGAAAATCTATTCAAATTATTAAGTGAGGCTGAATGGGATCATCTGTCTACACGTTTTTGTTTCCATATTAGCCGTATACACGCTTACAAACATAAGATATATTGGAATCGACTATGCGTTTTTTTTTTCCGGCGAAAAACCGTTCAGGTTATCATCGCCGTCACGAAGAATGAAAGTACATACAAAGAAAATTAAACGAAATTTTACTTAAGAAAAAAAAAAAAAAAAACAACAACAAAAACAACAACAACAAACTATAACAGTAAAAATAAATTAAAAATTTAGATAACAATTATAGATATATTACACTTAAGAACTGATCGCTGCCATAAAGATCAGACATCGCCGACCATTCGAACTTCGTTGCCAAAATTGGACTGCAAAAGGTCAAATCAACGACTGTCCAACCACCTGTAGAAGACGATAAGTATGTTGGGGAACCATTATTTAAAAGACATAGATCTAATGTAGTCCTTATATTGTCAATTCGGTTTCCTCGTGAGTTACATGTAGTAGAGCCCCACGATGTGTGGTGAACATTAAAATCACCCATCAATAGAAAGGGGACAGGTAACTGAATGAATAAGTTAACTAAGTCGTTGTTTTGGAAAGCATAGCTAGGCGGTAAATAAATGCAACATATGGTAAGTTTAAATGGTACGGTAGTCTGAACTGCGACAGCTTGTAAAGGAGTTATTATGTCCACAGGAACGGCATCAATAGAGTCACGAGCTAGTATGGCTACCCCACCCTTCGCTCGTTCTTCCGTTATGAAGTCGGCCCTGACAACAGAATACCCTCTTAAATTGAAAGTGTGCGATTGGTGAAGGTGCGTCTCTTGAAGGCAAATGAATAATGGAGACGTATCGCGTACAAGAAGTTTTAAATCTTCAATATGACTTTTGGCTCCGTTAATGTTCCACTGTATCACGTTGTTATAAATGGAAGGCGTTGACATTGAAAATTAATAATTTAGTTTATGATAGGATTCATTTTCTCAATAGAGCATACTATAGGTGGATCAGAATCAACAGACACAGAGTCACAACTGTGACTAATGTCAGACTCTGATGATTTTTGGTTTTGTTTGCAAGAGGTTTGGTAGTAGAACCTCCTTTAGAAGTTTTTCAGTTTTCTTTACAGGTTTGTTTACTGTGGCAGAATTTTTATTTTTAGGTCCAACTGTCGGTGGACAAGTGTTTGATTTTTTTTTAAGAAATACTCTAGACCCGGAGTGGTTTTCTTATCAACGGGCGACGGGAGGTTTCTTAGTACTTGCAACGTTGTCATTAGAGGCTTCGTCACTGGAGATTTAGACTCTTTACATGAACTAGACCCAGAAGTAACTTTAGTAGGAGAAATCAATGAAGGACCTTTCTTAGCAACCGGAACCGAAATAGGTGTGACATTGGAGGATAACAGACTTAACAATTGAGCTACTTGATCCGTCAAAACTTTGACAGTTTTGGTTAGCTCATCACAATTCATACAAGATGATATTTTTGGATTAGATGTGACAGCTGCAAAAGATTTTCCATTGAGAACAGACATAGAGCTTTTGTGAACTTTCTTGGCTTCGGAGAAGGAAATCTTATCTTTGGCCATTATCGATAAAATTGACTTTTCTTCTTGAAACTTGGGGCAGGTTGGAGATCGGGCAGGATGACCACCTCCACAGTTCACACAATGTGGGCTAGCCTGACAACCTTCACCACTATGACCCGCAGTACCGCAATTGCCGCAAACCTCGGGCTTCGAACACGAGGAACTCATATGGCCGAAACCTTGACATCTAAAACAACGCCTTGGGTTCAGAACATAAGGTCTGACCGACAGTCTTTGGTATCCGGCATAGATATACTCGGGTACAGTGGGTTTTCCAAATGTAAGAATTAAGGAGGTTGTAGGAATTTTTTGTCCCTTATCTACTCGCATTATTCGATTTACATCGATTACTCCTTCCGAAGCCAACTCCGTCTTTATTTCTTGGGTATCAACGTAAACAAGATCTCTGCATGTTATGACACCCCTTGCAAAATTCAAGGTTCTGTGGGGTTCCACAGATACCCTGACATTCTCAAAGAAGGATGTCATTTTAAGTAGCGACTGCGTCTGTTTGTCGCTGTGGGTTTGAACTAGTAAGGTCCCGTTTTGTAGTTTCTTGATTGAAACTACGGGACCCGCTTTTCCAACGATTGCCTTATTAATTATAAAAGGAGAGACTTTTCCAAGATCAGCTCCTTCGGAAGAATTTTTAAAACGAGATATCTAATAGAAGGTAACATAGCGCTACCTCCTTCTTCTACTTTCGGATTACTGGGTAAATCTCCAACATCCTCACTACAAACAGACTCGCTTTGACACGGTCACACGATGCCTCTTTAGACTCAGTTTGGCGTTTTGTTTTTGGTATCCATAGTGTTATTTACCGAGCGATTCATGAATGCAGATTTTTCGAACAACTGGCACAGGGTGCACCCAAACGACCACCAGCAGCCCAGGATACTCGAACTAAAGCGAGAACCCCCAATAAAAAAAAAAAATAAAAAAAAAAAAAAAAAATTTGGGGGGGACCTCCAGATATCCTGGAGCCGAAACACATGTCTGTCAGCACTCCAGAATATTTTAGGCATGGGTTCCGGTACAAAGTTACGGTTCCCCAAACCCAAGTACCACTGGCAGCCGCCCTCTATGTACTCACAGAATGCAACCATTTGTTTCGATAGACCCAGCTATGGGCTCCGACACCCATAACTCAACATTCATGTGCTTGCCAAGCGCCTATAGGCTGCTCGGTCCCAGACCCTGTCCCATTAGAGGTCCTCGGCAGTGCTAGGCACACATCAGGTTCCACATACTTGACCCCGCCAAAGGAAACCAAGCAGTATCGCCACTCCCAGACATAACGGAACAAGAACAGCAAATCCCTAAAATGTACGTGTGAGTGTAAAGTGTTTAAATCGTAAGTGTAGTGTTGTAAGTGTAAGTGTCTGCAAGACTCGGGTGCCGCGAGGTTCGTCTAGGTCCTCTCATTAGGTGCAGCTAGTCTGCACCCCCCTGCGGGTGTGTATGTGTTTGTGTGAGGGAGTGTATTTGTGGATGTTGTGTGTTGTGTGTATGTTGAGTAAGTGAGTGAGAGTAGAATGAGCTAGAGGTATGGTGGGGTCACTAAGCCCATCAGCTGCTCACGTCAGCTGCCTCCGCCGGCCAGAACATCTTGAACCAGAGGGTTTACCGAATACATATCCTGGATTGCCTGGAGTGCACTTTTTGAATCGGAACAAACTACGTAATGCAAACTATCGAATTCAATAGTGTTTAGAGCCTTTAAGATGGCAAAGAGTTCGGCTGTAAAGACACTACAAGTTGAGGGTAATCCATACTTATACGTTTCGTCCAGTGAGTAAAATGCACACCCAACATTGATATTCATCTTAGAGCCATCTGTGAAAATAAATTTAGCAGATGGATATGAACTAGTCAGTCGAAAAAACTCACGTTGATACACAATGTTAGGAGTGTTGTCTTTCAGGTATGCACACAAGGAGAAATCAAAGGTCGGCATATTGATTTTCTATGGAGGGACAAGACAAAAGGACCTTTCAAACATTGGGGATAGTTTAATACGTAAGTCTTCAAAAAACCGGGATGTTCTAACGCCAACAGGCGCAGTAGCATGCGGTCGGGATTCATATTGTTGGAGCAACTGATTGTGGAAAATTGTATTATAAGCAGGGTGCCACGGTTTACAACATTGATATTCATCTTAGAGCCATCTGTGAAAATAAATTTAGCAGATGGATATGAACTAGTCAGTCGAAAAAACTCACGTTGATACACAATGTTAGGAGTGTTGTCTTTCAGGTATGCACACAAGGAGAAATCAAAGGTCGGCATATTGATTTTCCATGGAGGGACAAGACAAAAGGACCTTTCAAACATTGGGGGTAGTTTAATACGTAAGTCTTCAAAAAACCGGGATGTTCTAACGCCAACAGGCGCAGTAGCATGCGGTCGGGATTCATATTGTTGGAGCAACTGATTGTGGAAAATTGTATTATAAGCAGGGTGCCACGGTTTACATGATAAATTACATACGTAACTTAACTGTAACTGTTATCTCCGACGAGAGAGTGATGGTTCGCCAGCATCGGCGAGAATACTCACGACGGGACTTGAACGGAAAGCACCAGTAACAAGACGGATTGTAGAGTTATGAACGGGATCTAGTTTCTTTAAAATCGATGGTCTAGCAGACGAATATACAATGCTGCCATAATCAATTCGCGAACGAATCACCGCACTTTAAAACATCATCATACAAGTTCTATCAGCGCCCCATCGAGAACCACTAAGCACCCTCAACATATCGAGATTTTTTTTACATCGTAATTTTAAATCACGATGTCTATGGGCTGCAACTATTTCGCAGCACAACTTTACTCGTTGAAATATCTTTCCTTTTAATATTAAACTCATTTTTTTAAAGTTAATCAGGACTTCAGATTATATAGTTCGTACAAATGTTTGTAAAGTCGCTAGTGATCGAGCAATATTTTATAAGGTAATTAATTACAGTCAGGTCAAATCCAAACTGATTTTTCTCGTTGATCGATATTAGAAAAATTACATCCACATACAATTATTAAAATATGATTCAATTTTATTTTTATAAATATCATTGTGCTACAAATAAAGTGAAACTCGATTTTTTATTAAGTAATTTACAATTATGTTGAACAGACCCAACGAAACACTGATTTGATTTGTTATTGATTTTCATAATTAACGATATTTACTTTTTGCCTTTATTTTTAGATGAATGTTTAACCAATTACATTGTTTTAACACTAATATCAACTGCAATTAAATTCCTTAGACTATTTTGAAATGTATTTGATTTTAACTGAAACAATTTTTTAAATGGAGCGTACTTACACCTGTCACAATACGCATAGGTTTTGCCTTAGCAGTACCGATTGTAAACTTTTCATAATGGATACAGCAGTCATAATATGTGGTGTAATATGTTATTTTAGTTTCAAAACTACAGCTTTTAAGAAAAATAAGGTAATAAAAATAAGGTACATCGTTAAGAAAAATAAGGTAATTAAAGGTGAGCATCGATACAAAAATATTGATATTTAACGTCATTTAAATATACCTATATCACTACATCATCGAACAGTAAAAATTGATGTTTTTGTTTTGCAATACATAGATGGTTTAGAAAAACGGGGGGGGGGAGGGGGTTTGTTGACGGCAAACAGAGTGAAGAAGTTAAAAGTCAACACTTTGCTTATCTTCACTAATTGTTTATTCCTGACAGCTCTATTATTTTGATGTTACAAAAGTGAAAAGATTTGTGTAACATAAAGTACCAAACATTCTTGATTACAAAACATTTGATATCTACACACAAAAATATCATATAAGAGAATTTCTAAAAACAGCGCATAAATACAACATCTTCTTCTTCCAATGGCTCCTTTTGGTTCACACCATTTTGGATCTTGCCTCCCAATACAATCCAGAAAAGTCCCTTCGTCCCTGCTTCCCTCTATCCAGGCCCTCGCAGATCAGTAAGTGATCTTTGTCCACAACATACACATCTTTTGAACAAATTTTGCACTTGTCAGAGGCCTTGGGAGGCGTTTGCCGGCGCTGTTGATCATTTAGCACTACCCAGGGGACACGTACAGCTTAAAGTATGCTGCGGACGCGATCAACATTGTCCCCCTTGAATACCACATTGACTATCAAGCATTGTTGTATAAAAAACATACAATATCGGTGCTCATACCTAAAGCATACATTAAATAATAGTGATAACTAACGGACCAGCCATAAGATATTCCTTTCTAACTTCTGTAAAACTTAAATAAGTATTTTTATACTGAAGGTAACATTTTTGTTTTTCAGACCTATAAATCTAAAGAAAAAACGAGGTCCCCAATCCTGCATGTAGTCCCCGGAAGTAAGTAAGTATATTTTTTAAATATAGTATTGTATAATAAAAATTACTAAATGTGTTTATTGAACAGTGTTACTTTATTATATGTAAGAAAGATATATATTGCAAAAACATTGCACAAACTTTATCATGTGAAAAGTTTTATGACTTTTTAGTTTTAATGACTAAGAAAAGTCAGGCAGCTTATGATATGCTGTAAAGATATGTGCTAACAATAGCACCAAACTTAACACCATCTGTCATAATGACGGATTTTTAGGTATCCCTCCAGAATGCTGCTAGAAGTATTTTCCCCAATACCGCAGTAGTTGGCTGCTGGTTCCATTTTTTTTTTTTTTTTTTTTTTAAGCTTTTTGGCGAAAAGCACTTATAGGTTATCATCGCCGTCCAGCAAAATGTCCTACATTGGGGATGGGTGGAAATTAAAACTAAACATTATTAATACTATACTAAACTAATACTAAAACTATAAGACTATACAACCTAAATCTAGAGAAAAAAAAATATTATTATTTTATTAGATACATAATTAGAATAAGTTATTATTATTTAAAAAGTTAATACTTATTAAAAAAAGACTTTAAACACAAATATAATAAATTTATGTTGTATGGTTTAAATAAATAAAATGAATGTGTTATTGTGAACAAAACGAATTTTCACAAACCACATTCCTAATGCTATTTTCTAAACAATTGCCTGCTTAATACTATACTCAAAAATAGCACAATAAATAATCGCAAAATTAAACAATAAACATTGGAAACCAACATGTTATGTTGTTATGTGTGTTTAAAGTACTGTGTTTTCTAAATAAAGGTAACCGAAGACATTACAAATGGCAGCAGTGATGGTGAGTGAGGTGTGCTACTCTGGGAGTAATAAAATCTATCATATTACTGATGGATTTTATTACCATATAACCAGCAGTAGCGCATCAGCTGCCTATTTAAAGTGCATTAAAAGAAGAACATGTCCTTCAAGAGCGTCAATGCCCCTTATTCCCCGTGAGAGAACGGTGGATGTGTTTCATGTTGGGCGTCCACACAACCATTCACCAGACAATCTGCAACTACAAGTCTTGGGACTAAGGGAGCAAATCTTGAGTAGAGCCAGGGAAGAGGCCACCCAGTAGTAGCGCATCAGCTGCCTATTTAAAGTGCATTAAAAGAAGAACATGCCCTTCAAGAGCGTCAATGCCCCTTATTCCCCGTGAGAGAACGGTGGATGTGTTTCATGTTGGGCGTCCACACAACCATTCACCAGACAATCTGCACCTACAAGTCCTGGGACTAAGGGAGCAAATCTTGAGTAGAGCCAGGGAAGAGGCCACCCAGTAGTAGCGCATCAGCTGCCTATTTAAAGTGCATTAAAAGAAGAACATGTCCTTCAAGAGCGTCAATGCCCCTTATTCCCCGTGAGAGAACGGTGGATGTTTCATGTTGAGCGTCCACACAACCATCCACCAGACAATCTGCACCTACAAGTCCTGGGACTAAGGGAGCAAATCTTGAGTAGAGCCAAGGAAGAGGCCACCCAGCAGTAGCGCATCAGCTGCCTATTTAAAGTGCATTAAAAGAAGAACATGCCCTTCAAGAGCGTCAATGCCCCTTATTCCCCGTGAGAGAACGGTGGATGTGTTTCATGTTGAGCGTCCACACAACCATCCACCAGACAATCTGCACCTACAAGTCCTGGGACTAAGGGAGCAAATCTTGAGTAGAGCCAAGGAAGAGGCCACCCAGTAGTAGCGCATCAGCTGCCTATTTAAAGTGCATTAAAAGAAGAACATGTCCTTCAAGAGCGTCAATGCCCCTTATTCCCCGTGAGAGAACGGTGGATGTGTTTCATGTTGAGCGTCCACACAACCATCCACCAGACAATCTGCACCTACAAGTCCTGGGACTAAGGAAGCAAATCTTGAGTAGAGCCAGGGAAGAGGCCACCCAGCAGTAGCGCATCAGCTGCCTATTTAAAGTGCATTAAAAGAAGAACATGCCCTTCAAGAGCGTCAATGCCCCTTATTCCCCGTGAGAGAACGGTGGATGTGTTTCATGTTGAGCGTCCACACAACCATCCACCAGAAAATCTTGAGTAGAGCCAGGGAAGAGGCCACCCAGTAGTAGCGCATCAGCTGCCTATTTAAAGTGCATTAAAAGAAGAACATGCCCTTCAAGAGCGTCAATGCCCCTTATTCCCCGTGAGAGAACGGTGGATGTGTTTCATGTTGAGCGTCCACACAACCATCCACCAGACAATCTGCACCTACAAGTCCTGGGACTAAGGAAGCAAATCTTGAGTAGAGCCAGGGAAGAGGCCACCCAGCAGTAGCGCATCAGCTGCCTATTTAAAGTGCATTAAAAGAAGAACATGTCCTTCAAGAGCGTCAATGCCCCTTCACACAACCATCCACCAGACAATCTGCACCTACAAGTCCTGGGACTAAGGGAGCAAATCTTGAGTAGAGCCAGGGAAGAGGCCACCCAGTTCAGGATAATTTTTGACGAAGAATGTGCAAGGTAAGCATCACATATACAATATATCAATTGAATATAAAATGTTTGCACTTTATACATTTACTTTAATATTGCATATTGTATTTACATATTATTCTTTAATTTGGATTACATTCAGCAAAAGAAAGACCTAATGAACTCTTTCGAGGGTGTCACTTCGTAAATCATATAAATTAAAAAAAATGGTCTGCAAAACAGTAAGATAATCTGGAAAAACAGGTATCATCCGCAATTATTGATTTCAGAGAAAATGTTCAAGCTCTAGATTCTCTCAAGAAGGACTAAAGTAATTTATTTTTAAATTCATCTGTGAGTTAAGTTCATTAAAAATTTTGTAAGGTTGTTTGAGTTGCAGTAAATTATTTCTTTTTATTAATGTTACTTGAGTAAGTAAGTAATTTATTATTATGATTCAGATAGGCTATATACCCTTAAAATGTTCCTAATAGTACTGATCTAAAATGCTGTAATTGCAAAAATCTACAATGATTGCCCAATGGAAAAATTATATAGTATGTAAATATACATGGATTGACTGAGGCGCTGTCAGCAGAAAAAATTGAAACTACTATAATATACAGTTTTTACATTGTAATATCATTATGGCAGCAGATCAAGTTTATGTCATTTCACATGGCGTTATACGATGAATGTTGAAAATAAGTGCTGACATTGTGATATTATGATCTGTTGTGAAATTTAAATGAAATTAAATCTGTCATAAAAACTTCTGATTTTGAGAAAACCATGGTTTTCAAAGTGGCAGTAGTATACCGCTGCCATAAGCAACCTGCTGCCACTTATGTAAAAGTGACAATGTATGGTTCTCTTAATGATAGCAAGATGTGTGTGTGTGTAATGTGGTATTTACTCAAAAAAAATTCTAAAAAAATTTCACAAAAACTACATACATTTTTTAAAACAATTTTCAAATGTTTCTTTTGAAATATTAAAGTAATTTCTTGTAACAATATATTTCAGGGTACCAATTGAGGTTGCGGGGCAAATTGGCTTTTCTGCTGTTTCTCACAGTATGTATAAAGCCCGAAGACAATTACGGCCATCCATCCCACATAATCTCCTTGAATATGGCCAATTTCTACAAAGGCCGGAGAACAGCAGATTTAGTCATGCTATTGGAGGTGGGGATTACTTCCGAACAGTTCTTAATCTAAATGAAGATTCTGGAACTGCAGTTGTGTTTGTATCACCTACTCTAGGTCAACAACTTGCTGCAGCTTAAGAACTGCATTTGGATGGGACTTTTAAAGTAGTTCCCCAGTATCCTCAATGTCGTCAGCTGCTGACCATAATGATTATTTGTTTTGACCATGTAAGTTTAAAATACTAAATACTTCTTTTACTATAATATTAAATAACACAAATAGTATCATGTTTATCATTATTAACTAGCATATTATTAACTTTTCTATTGTTTCATAAAGTAAATGTATTAAATGTTTAGGAGAATTAATTGATCAATTGTAATTTTAGATCTTGATTCAGTTTACTAATTATTCTTAATCTCATTCAAGTATACTTACTTTATGAAAATAACTATTTTTTCATTGATATTGCTTAGTAAATACATTTAAAATGAGTTCTTACAATATTTAAGCTTCTCTAATTCGAACTTTGAATTTGTATAATTATTTAATTAGCTTTCAAGAATGATTTTATCAATTCTATTTTTTTTTTTTTTTATGCTTTCCCGGCAGTGAGTGTTTTGATGACAAAAAAAAGTCAGGCAGCTTATGACATTGCTAACAATAGCACCTAACTTAACACCGTCTGTCATAATGACAGATTTTGAGGCATCCCTCCAGAATGCTGCTAGAAGCGTTTTCCCCAATACCGCAGTAGTTGGCTGCTGGTTCCACTCTTCAAATGTAAGTAAAGAAAAGACTGTAGAAAAAATAAGTGTTGAAAGTATGATAATGACAACTCAGAAAATATAATATAAATTTAATGATAAAAGTGATGTAACAAGTTACTATGATGAAACTTATGTTAATATAAACTAAATATACCACATCCATGATATAAGTGTAAAAATTAAAAAGTTCCAATTACTGTAGTTACAAGAACTTGTTTGGTGTTTAAATATGCAGTTAGTTAATATGAATCACTGTATGACATTACAGGCTATGTGTCGCCCAGCCCGAAGCCCGAACCCTAGCTAACTGCTTTATTACGTGATAATAATGCAGCTAGAAAAATTGTAAAGATGTGCATGGCCTTAGCACTGCTACCAGCCAATATAATACAAAGTGGGTATGATGCAGTGCTACAATACACCGAGGCCAGAGGCGTAATTGATCAGCTCTCGCCATTTTTACAATATGTTCAGCGAACATGGCTAGAAGGTATGCATTATTGTTTTTACAAATATTTTTTTAAGTACTATTGTAATTCTCCTAAACCAGGCGGTGCAAAATGTGATATTTAATAATGACAGGGATGCAGAAGTTTGTTTAGCTTAAGAGGCAAAAACAGAACAAAATATTTATTTAGTTCTAAGAAAAGTATACTTATTGAAAATAACAAAATTGAATTACATAGATACTTAGTATCTCATTTAAAACATGTTTTTTTTATTGTTAAAGGTTAGTTTATTTTTCATGTTAAAAAATCTGTTTAGTTTAAAAACAATATGCATAAAAATAATGAATGAATTATTAATTCTTTGTAAATACACTCATCAATTGTCAATTAATTGTCAAATAATATTAATTATTAATTGTCAAAATTATTAATGTCAAGTATTAATAATAATTATTATTATACAATTGCCTATGCCAATTGTAGGCTAGAGGCACTATTTCACAGTACAAGCTAAATAACCCCGCAGGGGATGCAGACTAGCTGCACCTATTGAGATGATTTAGACATCCCTCGCGGTACCCGATTCTAACACACACTTACACTTACAACTTTAACACTTTACACTCACACTTACATTTAGTGAGACGATAATAGGCCTCATTTAAGACTATTCACCTTAAAAAAAGCTAAATAACCAGGGATTTAATGTATTTGTATTATGAAATGTTCTACTAAATTACACTTTTGACAAAGTGTTTTAAGCATGCAAGGTATACACACTTAATTATTACATCTTTGTAAATAATTTTAAAAAACCATAATTTAATTTTTATTACTTTTATAAATAGGGGTTGGTGCTCTTGCATTTTCTGGCCATCGGCGAAGAACTAATAATGACCAGGAGGCATACCATCGCTCACTCCTGCAGAGAATTCGCCAGGTTCAGCCTGATATATGGATTTTTACTGGTGAGACAAATTTTTTTAAAAAAACCTTTGTTTAATCAATTATTATTGCATTTCTGGACTATTCGTGTATATTGGATTGGCAGCATTACAATTACTGTTTATCAGTTGTTTACTTCAAAAATGGTCCCCACATCAAATTTTGGGTTCAGGACCCTCAGGTGCATTTGTCAGGGGGCCATGACTTTGAGATCAGCTGTTTTGTTTTTTGTTTCTTATTTCAGTTATTACACCATTTACATGATTATGATATATTGTAAACTGTTGCATATTTAAAGCTCAAGAAGTTTTAATGCTTTTTCCGTCATTAGTTTTTTTAAAATTTATTTTACAAACAGTTTATGTATACAATTGTAAATATCAATCAAAGAGTTCGGCTGTAAAGACACTACAAGTTGAGGGTAATCCATACTTATACGTTTCGTCCAGTGAGTAAAATGCGCACCCAACATTGTTATTCATCTTAGAGCCATCTGTGAAAATAAATTTAGCAGATGGATATGAACTAGTCAGTCGAAAAAACTCACGTTGATACACAATGTTAGGAGTGTTGTCTTTCTGGTATGCACACAAGGAGAAATCAAAGGTCGGCATATTGATTTTCCACGGAGGGACAAGACAAAAGGACCTTTCAAACATTGGGGTAGTTCAATACGTAAGTCATCAAAAATACGGGAAGTTCTAATACCAAGAGGAGCAGTAGCATTCGGTCGAGTTTCATACTGTCGCACCAATTGATTTTTGAAAACTGTATTAAAAGCAGGGTGCCATGGTTTTAGATGATAAATTGCTTAAATAAGTTAACTGTAGTTTCTGTCTCCGTCGAGAGAGTGAAGGTTCCCAGCATCGGCGAGAATACTCACGACGGGACTTGAACGGAAAGCACCAGAAACAAGGCGGATTGCAGAGTTATGGACGGGATCTAGTTGCTTTAAAATCGATGGTCTAGCAGATGAATAAACAATGCTGCCATAATCAATTCGCGAACGAATTACGGCACGGTAAAACATCAGCATACAGGTCCTATCAGCACCCCATCGAGACCCACTAAGAACCCTCAACATATCCAGGATTTTATTACATCTTAATTTTAAATCACGCACGTGAGGGCTCCACGAGAGCCTTTCGTCGAGTATTAGACCCAAGAATCGAACGGATGGAGAAGTCCGAAGCTGTATACCATCAAGATATAACGACGGAGCCTGGATCTGTCGACGGCGACTGAAAGCAATACACTGAGTTTTAGCAGCGGAGAATTTAAAGCCAGTAGTTCTCGTCCAGTTCTGCAACCTATTTATTACCAGCTGAAGGGATCTTTCAGCTGTTGCCATGTTTCTGGTGCTTACGTAAATAGCAAAATCGTCTACAAAGAGAGAACATCTGACAGGGGACCGTACGTTAGACGTTATGCTATTGATTGCAATAGCAAACAGAGTAACACTAAGTACACTCCCCTGTGGAACACCATTCTCTAAGTAGAAGCGATCTGATAGCGTATTACCAAGACGCACCCTAAAATACCTATTACTAAGGAAGTTTTGGATAAAATACAGAATCCTGCCTTGTATACCCCATGATTTTAAAGTGTTCAAAATTCCCTTCTCCAAGCCATGTCGTATGCCTTCTCTAGGTCGAAAAAAAACAGCTACTAGTGTTTGACGCAAGAGAAACGCATTTTGTATTGCAGCTTCCAAAGACACTAATTGATCCACAGAACATCGTCCTTGCCTAAAGCCGCACTGGTCTTTGCAAAGTAAATTGTTGGTTTCAAATACCAAACAAGGCGACGATTTACCATTTTTCTACCAGCTTGCAAAGAACGCTGGTAAGAGAAATCGGACGATAGCTACTTGCATCAGTTTTATCTTTACCTGGCTTAAGAATAGGAATTACTATTGCTTCCAACCAAGCGTCAGGAAAGTATGTTCATCGAATATACGATTGTATATCTCGAGGAGGGCAAGCCTACCTGACGCTGGAAGGTTTTTGATCATGGAATATACGAGGTTGTCAGGACCGGGAGCTGTGTCCTTCGTTGAAGACAGTGCAGATTCCAGCTCATGCAGAGTAAACAGCCTATTAAGAGGAGAGTCGTCAGAAATACCGATGGTGAACGGCAATGGTTCCACTGCACTTTTGTATTTACGAAAGGCAGCGTTATACGCCGTAGAACAGGAATAGCTAGCAAAAGATGATCCTAATAAATTTACAATATCGGAACACTGAGAAACTAACTCTCCATTCGGCCGTTTTAAGACCCATCAACTCCGTTGATGGAACACGGCCAGATATAGAGCGCAGTTTCTTCCAGACGACAGATGTTGGCGTTGTTCTGCATATTGTTCCGATATATTGCGACCAAGATTCCTTTCTACTTTGTCTAAAAATTCTTCGAGCTTTAGCTCTAAGAATTTTGTATCGCTCAAGATTTTCATCTGTCGGGCTTTTGTTGAATATCCGTAGTGCTTTTCGGCGTAGACGCAAAGCCTCCTTACAGTCCTCGTTCCACCAAGGAACAGATGGACGAGGTGGGTTTGCGGATGTTTTAGGGATAACATCCTTGGCTACATTTAAAATCGTACTGGTGATTTTCTTGACCACTGTGTTAATGCAGTTCACTTCAATGTCTGGAGGTACAAATCTTTTTGTAAATTCTTCCCAATTTGCCTTTTTAAGGATCCAACGCGGCAGGCGTCGTTGCACATGAGGTAAAGTACAAAATGAAATATTAATGGGATTATGGTCACTGCCATACAGATCTGGTAACACCGACCATTCAAACTTTGTTGCCAAAACTGGACTACAAAATGACAAATCGACAACTGTCCATCCGCCAGTAGATGCCGATAAATGAGTCGGGGAACCGTCATTTAGGAGACACAAATCTAAGTTTGACCGTATTCCTTCGATTCGTAATCCCCTTGAGTTACAGGATAAGGAACCCCATGAAGTATGGTGAGCGTTAAAATCACCTGTCAATAAAATCGGTTGTGGCAACTGAGATATTAAATCATATACTTCATGATGTTGGAAATTGTAACTAGGCGGCAAGTAAAGGCAACAGACGGTAACTTTGAATGGAACGGTAATCTGAACGGCAACAGCTTGTAAAGGAGTTATTATATTGACAGATATGGACTGGACAGAGTTGTGAACCAATATGGCTACGCCACCTCTGGCTCTTTCCTCAGTGACGAAATCTGCTCTGAAAATAGAATAACCCCTAAAATTGAAGGTGTGGGATTCATGCAAGTGCGTCTCTTGGAGACACATTATTAAAGGAGATGAATCTCGCACAAGAACTTTGAGATCTTCCATATGGCTTCTTATCCCATTAATATTCCACTGTATCACATTGTTATTAATTGGAAATGCAGACATTGAAATAAAATAAATTAATATAGTAGCGGGTTCTGTTCGTTTTTGTCATTTACTACTTTTGATTTATCAGAGTCTACCGACATCGAATCACTACTGTGATTTAAGTCGGACTCTGCAGATGTGTTTGTTTTGGAAGAAGCCGCTTTTGAACCGGCTCCAATTTTGGTTTTTTTATCTTGCTTAGCTGTACTTTTAATCAACTTCTTTTCTGAAGTCTTAGACGCAACTACTGGTGGATATGTGTTCGATTTTTTCAAAAAATAGGCGAGACCAGGAGAAACGTTTTTCGAAGCAGGCTTTAGCACTTGTGACTTGGTTCGGGTCTTCAAGTTCGAAGAAGATGGAATTACCTCAGGACTTGCAGGTTTTGAAGTTTTAGTCACAAGTGATTTTGAAGCTTGAGTTTTAGCGGCAGTTGACTTAATGTCTTTCGAAATGTTGTCTACAGAGAAAGAAGATGTTTTAGTAATAGGAACAGGAGTGTTACCAGCAGAAAACAGAGATAAGAGTTGAGCTACTTGTTCGGTTAAAACTTTTACGGTTTTGTCAGCTCTTCACAGTTGCGGCAAGAGGCTTTGCTGCTAGACGCGACAGCGGCAAAGATTTTCCTCAATATTTATTCTGGAGCTCTTGAAAGTTTTCTTCGCCTCTGAAAATGAGACTTTATCCTTAGCCATAATTGCTAGAATTGCTTTCTCGTCCTTAAACTTTGGACAGTTAAAGGAACGAGCCGGATGATCTCCACCACAATTGGAACACTTTGGGTCATCCGAGCAATTGTCACCATTATGGCTATTGGAACCACAATTACCACATATTTCGGGCCTTCTACATGCAGAACTCACGTGTCCAAAACCCTGACACTTAAAGCATCGTTTTGGGTTTGGCACGTAGGACGGACAGAAAGCCGTTGATACCCAGCAAATATGTATTCCGGGATAACAGGCTTTCCAAAAGTCAATATGAGGACGCGGTTGGAACTTTTTCCCGTTCTCGTTCCTCAGAATCCGCTGTACATCTGTGACCGACTCCGATGCTAATTCCGACTTTATCTCCTCCAGGTCTAAATGGAGGAGATCTCTACAGGTTACAACTCCTTTAGCGGAATTCAAAGACCTGTGTGGTTCCACCGCAACCTTAACTTTCTCGAAGAAAGACGTCATTTTTAAGAGCGACAAGCTCTGCTTGTCGCTATTTGTCTGCACTAACAGCGTCCCGTTTTGCAGCTTCTTAATAGACGCTACGGGACCTGCTGCTCTTCCCACTATGGCTTTGTTAATGAGGAAGGGCGACACCTTAGACAGGTCCGAACTTTCCTCACAATTTTTAAATATTAAAAATCTTGGAGATGGTAGCTGAATAGGTACAGCACACATCTCCATTTCCTCCAGATTTTCACGACTCCCACTACTATCAACAGACCTGTTCGACGTAGTCGAACGAGGCCTCTTTAGCGAATTCTTGGCGTTTTGTTTTGAGTTTTCCATAATTGTTTTAGAGACTGGCACATCAAATGAAGGATTAGCACTTTCCAGAATGCACTTTATAGCAGTCGACGCAATTATAAAACACAGTGGTAGCTGATGAAATTACTGGAATGATGGTAAGTTTCTGATTGGTATAATTTAACAATTATATTTTACAAAATACAGATTTTTTACAAGTTTTATAAATTTAGAAAAAAGTCCGGATTAGTATAACCAGTAGCATTTGAAAAATGTTTAGGTGCCGTAGACAAAGCAAAGGACCCTTTCAAATTCGCCGTCTAACTGTCCGTCTACATTCAATTTTTAAAATAGAATTTAGGGGGTAACGGTAGTTACGGGGTTAAAACTTTAAGAGTAAGTTTGTTTATTTACCTAGTGTGGAATATATTTGAAACTAAAAGTGATAATGATTCCGAACATAAGAGTTTTTAGTTTTTGCACATAAAGTGTTTATATATACATAAAGCCGTACGACCTCGTTAAAAGTTCACGTTTTTAGGCCCCTTCTAGTTTACAATAAAATGAAAAAATGTTTTCTCTGGATTTTTGTTGTATTTTAGGCGTAACCAGAAAGAAACGTGCCTTTAAAAATTTTTTGTTCCGGCGAAAAACCGTTCAGGTTATCATCGCCGTCACGAAAAATGAAAATATATTTAAAAAAAAAAATTGTACAAAATTTTACTTACGTAAAAAATGTACGTGTGAGTGTGAAGTGTTTACATCGTAAGTGTAGTGCTGTAAGTGTAAGTGTCTGCTAGACTCGGGTGCCGCGAGGTTCGTCTAGGTCCTCTCACTAGGTGCAGCTAGTCTACACCCCCCTGCGGGTGTGTATGTGTTTGTGTGAGAGAGTGTGTTCGTGGATGTTGTGTGTTGTGTGTATGTGGAGTAAGTGAGTGAGAGTAGAATGAGCTAGAGGTATGGTGGGTCGCTAAGCCCATCAGCTGCTCACGTCAGCTGCCTCCGCCGGCAGTAGTGCAATCAGACGATTGAATACCAGACAATTTTGATTTGTTGGCTATAGGAGTGGTACTCGTAGAAATTAAAGTTAATAGCTGAGCTACTTGTTCGGATAATGCTTTGACGGTTTTGGCCAGTTCTTCACAATTTGAGCATGTTTTCTTGCTACTAGAGGCGACCGAAGCAAACGATTTGCCCTCAACGATTCTGGAACTTTTGAACGCTTTCTTAGCTTCAGAAAATGATAACTTTATCCCGTGTCATAATAGTTAAAATTGCTTTCTCGTCCTTAAACTTTTGACAGTTGAAGGAACGAGCCTGATGGTCCCCACCACAATTGGGACACTTTGGGTCTTCTGTGCATCTCTCACTACCATGGCCACTGCAACCACAATTCCCACACACCTCAGGCTTCTTGCACGTAGAACTCACGTGTCCAAAGGCCTGACACTTAAAGCATCTTCTCGGGTTTGGAACGTAAGCTCGAACAGAAAGCCTTTGATATCCGGCAAATATATATTCCGGGATTGTGGGTTTACCAAAAGTCAGAATGAGGGAAGCAGTTGGTACCTTATGGCCGTTCTCGTTTCGCATTATACGAAAAACATCAATAACGGACTCACTAGCTAGCTCAGACTTAATTTCTTCTATGTCTACGTGGAGCAGATCTTTGCAAGTAACCACACCTTTTGCAGAGTTCAAGGTTCTGTGGGGCTCCACAGAAACCTTGATTTTTTCAAAAAATGAAGTCATTTTTAACAGCGACAGACTTTGTTTGTCGCTACTGATCTGTACTAGCAGCGTCCCGTTTTTCAACTTCTTTATAGAAGGTACGGGACCTGCTCTACCCACAATTGCTTTGTTTATGAGGAAGGGCGACACCTTAGACAGGTCGGAACCTTCCTCCGAGTTTTTAAATATCAAGAATCTGGGGGATGGGAGCTGAGGTACAGGACCCATCTCCTTCTCCTCCAGATTGTCACAACTCCCACTAGTATCAACAGACCCACCCGACATAGTCGAACGAGGCCTCTTTAACGAAGTTTTGGCGTTTATTTTAGGTTTATTTTCCATAGTTTAGTTGCCGAGCGATTCCACGAATGTTGATATCTCGAAGAAATGGTACAGGGTGCACCCAAACGTCACCAGCAGCCCAGGATACTCGAACTAAAGCGAGAATCACCAATTGGGGGGGGGACCTCCAAAATCCTGTCAAGCACTACAGAATCATTAGGAATGGGTTCCGATACAAAGTTACGGTTCCCCAAACCCAAGTAGCACTGGCAGCCGCCCTCTATGTACTCACAGAATGCAACAATTTGTTTCGATAAGGGAGGAATCAGACGAGGAACCGGAGCCGACGATTTTTTTTTTTTTTTTATTTTACAGGATGACTTTGACTACTACGGCGATAACTTGGAACACCATTTAGATTTTTGGGATCCCTTTTTTTAAAGGGAGGAATCAGACGAGGAACCAGAGCCGACGATTTTTTTTTTTTTTTTTTTTTTTACAGGATGACTTTGACTACTACGGCGATAACTTGGAACACCATTTAGATTTTTGGGATCCCTTTTTTTCAAGAGAGGAATCAGACGAGGAACCGGAGCCGACGATTTTTTTTTTTTTTGACTTTGACTACTACGGCGATAACTTGGAACACCATTTAGATTTTTGGGATCCCTTTTTTTCAAGAGAGGAATCAGACGAGGAACCGGAGCCGACGATTTTTTTTTTTTTTTTTTTTTTTACAGGATGACTTTGACTACTACGGCGATAACTTGGAACACCATTTAGATTTTTGGGATCCCTTTTTTTTTGGGATCAGGGGAGGAATCAGACGAGGAACCGGAGCCGACGATTTTTTTTTTTTTTTTTTTTTTTTTTTTTTTTTTTAGGATGACTTTGACTACTACGGCGATAACTTGGAACACCATTTAGATTTTTGGGATCCCTTTTTTAAAGGAGGAATCAGACGAGGAACCAGAGCCGACGATTTTTTTAGGATGACTTTGACTACTACGGCGATAACTTGGAACACCATTTAGATTTTTGGGATCCCTTTTTTTCAAGAGAGGAATCAGACGAGGAACCGGAGCCGACGATTTTTTTTTTTTTTTTTTTACAGGATGACTTTGACTACTACGGCGATAACTTGGAACACCATTTAGATTTTTGGAATCCCTTTTTTTCAAAGGAGGAATCAGACGAGGAACCGGAGCCGACGATTTTTTTTTTTTTTATTTTACAGGATGACTTTGACTACTACAGCGATAACTTGGAACACCATTTAGATTTTTGGGATCCCTTTTTTTCAAGGGAGGAATCAGACGAGGAACCGGAGCCGACGATTTTTTTTTTTTTTTATTTTACAGGATGACTTTGACTACTACGGCGATAACTTGGAACACCATTTAGATTTTTGGGATCCCTTTTTTCAAGGGAGGAATCAGACGGGGAACCGGAGCCGACGATTTTTTTTTTTTTTTTTTTTTTTACAGGATGACTTTGACTACTACGGCGATAACTTGGAACACCATTTAGATTTTTGGGATCCCTTTTTTTCAAGGGAGGAATCAGACGAGGAACCGGAGCCGACGATTTTTTTTTTTTTTTTTACAGGATGACTTTGACTACTACGGCGATAACTTGGAACACCATTTAGATTTTTGGGATCCCTTTTTTTCAAGGGAGGAATCAGACGAGGAACCGGAGCCGACGATTTTTTTTTTTTTTTTTTATTTTACAGGATGACTTTGACTACTACGGCGATAACTTGGAACACCATTTAGATTTTTGGGATCCCTTTTTTCAAGGGAGGAATCAGACGGGGAACCGGAGCCGACGATTTTTTTTTTTTTTTTTTTTACAGGATGACTTTGACTACTACGGCGATAACTTGGAACACCATTTAGATTTTTGGATCCCTTTTTCAAGGGAGGAATCAGACGAGGAACCGGAGCCGACGATTTTTTTTTTTTTTTTTTATTTTACAGGATGACTTTGACTACTACGGCGATAACTTGGAACACCATTTAGATTTTTGGGATCCCTTTTTCAAGGGAGGAATCAGACGAGGAACCGGAGCCGACGATTTTTTTTTTTTTTTTTTTTACAGGATGACTTTGACTACTACGGCGATAACTTGGAACACCATTTAGATTTTTGGGATCCCTTTTTCAAGGGAGGAATCAGACGAGGAACCGGAGCCGACGATTTTTTTTTTTTTTTTTATTTTACAGGATGACTTTGACTACTACGGCGATAACTTGGAACACCATTTAGATTTTTGGGATCCCTTTTTTCAAGGGAGGAATCAGACGAGGAACCGGAGCCGACGATTTTTTTTTTTTTTTTTTTTTATTTTACAGGATGACTTTGACTACTACGGCGATAACTTGGAACACCATTTAGATTTTTGGGATCCCTTTTTTCAAGGGAGGAATCAGACGGGGAACCGGAGCCGACGATTTTTTTTTTTTTTTTTTTACAGGATGACTTTGACTACTACGGCGATAACTTGGAACACCATTTAGATTTTTGGGATCCCTTTTTTCAAGGGAGGAATCAGACGGGGAACCGGAGCCGACGATTTTTTTTTTTTTTTTTTTTTTACAGGATGACTTTGACTACTACGGCGATAACTTGGAACACCATTTAGATTTTTGGGATACATTTTTTTCAAGGAGGGAATCAGACGAGGAACCAGAGCCGACGATTTTTTTTTTTTTTTTTTTACAGGATGACTTTGACTACTACGGCGATAACTTGGAACACCATTTAGATTTTTGGGATCCCTTTTTCAAGGGAGGAATCAGACGAGGAACCAGAGCCGACGATTTTTTTTTTTTTTTTTTTTACAGGATGACTTTGACTACTACGGCGATAACTTGGAACACCATTTAGATTTTTGGGATCCCTTTTTTCAAGGGAGGAATCAGACGAGGAACCGGAGCCGACGATTTTTTTTTTTTTACAGGATGACTTTGACTACTACGGCGATAACTTGGAACACCATTTAGATTTTTGGGATCCCTTTTTTCAAGGGAGGAATCAGACGAGGAACAGAAGCCGACGATTTTTTTTTTTTTTTTATTTTACAGGATGACTTTGACTACTACGGCGATAACTTGGAACACCATTTAGATTTTTGGGATCCCTTTTTTTCAAGGGAGGAATCAGACGAGGAACCGGAGCCGACGATTTTTTTTTTTTTTTTTTTTACAGGATGACTTTGACTACTACGGCGATAACTTGGAACACCATTTAGATTTTTGGGATCCCTTTTTTCAAGGGAGGAATCAGACGGGGAACCGGAGCCGACGATTTTTTTTTTTTTTTTTTTTTTTTTTACAGGATGACTTTGACTACTACGGCGATAACTTGGAACACCATTTAGATTTTTGGGATCCCTTTTTCAAGGGAGGAATCAGACGAGGAACCGGAGCCGACGATTTTTTTTTTTTACAGGATGACTTTGACTACTACGGCGATAACTTGGAACACCATTTAGATTTTTGGGATCCCTTTTTCAAGGGAGGAATCAGACGAGGAACAGAAGCCGACGATTTTTTTTTTTTTATTTTACAGGATGACTTTGACTACTACGGCGATAACTTGGAACACCATTTAGATTTTTGGGATCCCTTTTTTCAAGGGAGGAATCAGACGGGGAACCGGAGCCGACGATTTTTTTTTTTTTTTTATTTTACAGGATGACTTTGACTACTACGGCGATAACTTGGAACACCATTTAGATTTTTGGGATCCCTTTTTTTCAAGGGAGGAATCAGACGAGGAACCGGAGCCGACGATTTTTTTTTTTTTTTTTTTATTTTACAGGATGACTTTGACTACTACGGCGATAACTTGGAACACCATTTAGATTTTTGGGATCCCTTTTTTTCAAGGAGGAATCAGACGAGGAACCGGAGCCGACTTTTTTTTTTTTTTTTTTTTACAGGATGACTTTGACTACTACGGCGATAACTTGGAACACCATTTAGATTTTTGGGATCCCTTTTTTTAAGGGAGAATAAGACGAGGAACCGGAGCCGACGATTTTTTTTTTTTTTTTTATTTTACAGGATGACTTTGACTACTACGGCGATAACTTGGAACACCATTTAGATTTTTGGGATCCCTTTTTTTCAAGGGAGGAATCAGACGAGGAACCGGAGCCGACGATTTTTTTTTTTTTTTTTACAGGATGACTTTGACTACTACGGCGATAACTTGGAACACCATTTAGATTTTTGGGATCCCTTTTTTCAAGGGAGGAATCAGACGGGGAACCGGAGCCGACGATTTTTTTTTTTTTTTTATTTTACAGGATGACTTTGACTACTACGGCGATAACTTGGAACACCATTTAGATTTTTGGGATCCCTTTTTCAAGGGAGGAATCAGACGAGGAACAGAAGCCGACGATTTTTTTTTTTTTTACAGGATGACTTTGACTACTACGGCGATAACTTGGAACACCATTTAGATTTTTGGGATCCCTTTTTTTCAAGGGAGGAATCAGACGAGGAACCGGAGCCGACGATTTTTTTTTTTTTTTTTTTACAGGATGACTTTGACTACTACGGCGATAACTTGGAACACCATTTAGATTTTTGGGATCCCTTTTTTTCAAGGGAGGAATCAGACGAGGAACCAGAGCCGACGATTTTTTTTTTTTTTTACAGGATGACTTTGACTACTACGGCGATAACTTGGAACACCATTTAGATTTTTGGGATCCCTTTTTTTCAAGGGAGGAATCAGACGAGGAACCAGAGCCGACGATTTTTTTTTTTTTTTTTTTTTACAGGATGACTTTGACTACTACGGCGATAACTTGGAACACCATTTAGATTTTTGGGATCCCTTTTTTCAAGGGAGGAATCAGACGAGGAACAGAAGCCGACGATTTTTTTTTTTTTTTTTTTTTACAGGATGACTTTGACTACTACGGCGATAACTTGGAACACCATTTAGATTTTTGGGATCCCTTTTTTCAAGGGAGGAATCAGACGAGGAACCGGAGCCGACGATTTTTTTTTTTTTTTTTTTATTTTACAGGATGACTTTGACTACTACGGCGATAACTTGGAACACCATTTAGATTTTTGGGATCCCTTTTTTTCAAGGGAGGAATCAGACGAGGAACCAGAGCCGACGATTTTTTTTTTTTTTTTTTTTTACAGGATGACTTTGACTACTACGGCGATAACTTGGAACACCATTTAGATTTTTGGGATCCCTTTTTTTCAAGGGAGGAATCAGACGAGGAACCGGAGTCGACGATTTTTTTTTTTTTTTTTTACAGGATGACTTTGACTACTACGGCGATAACTTGGAACACCATTTAGATTTTTGGGATCCCTTTTTTCAAGGGAGGAATCAGACGAGGAACAGAAGCCGACGATTTTTTTTTTTTTTTTTACAGGATGATGACTTTGACTACTACGGCGATAACTTGGAACACCATTTAGATTTTTGGGATCCCTTTTTTCAGGAGGAATCAGACGAGGAACAGAAGCCGACGATTTTTTTTTTTTACAGGATGACTTTGACAGGATGACTTTGACTACTACGGCGATAACTTGGAACACCATTTAGATTTTTGGGATCCCTTTTTTTCAAGGGAGGAATCAGACGAGGAACCGGAGTCGACGATTTTTTTTTTTTTTTTTTTTACAGGATGACTTTGACTACTACGGCGATAACTTGGAACACCATTTAGATTTTTGGGATCCCTTTTTTCAAGGGAGGAATCAGACGAGGAACAGAAGCCGACGATTTTTTTTTTTTTTTATTTTACAGGATGACTTTGACTACTACGGCGATAACTTGGAACACCATTTAGATTTTTGGGATCCCTTTTTTTCAAGGGAGGAATCAGACGAGGAACCGGAGCCGACAATTTTTTTTTTTTTTTTTTTTTTTACAGGATGACTTTGACTACTACGGCGATAACTTGGAACACCATTTAGATTTTTGGGATCCCTTTTTTTCAAGGGAGGAATCAGACGAGGAACCAGAGCCGACGATTTTTTTTTTTTTTTTTTTTTTTACAGGATGACTTTGACTACTACGGCGATAACTTGGAACACCATTTAGATTTTTGGGATCCCTTTTTTTCAAGGGAGGAATCAGACGAGGAACCGGAGTCGACGATTTTTTTTTTTTTTTATTTTACAGGATGACTTTGACTACTACGGCGATAACTTGGAACACCATTTAGATTTTTGGGATCCCTTTTTTCAAGGGAGGAATCAGACGAGGAACAGAAGCCGACGATTTTTTTATTTTACAGGATGACTTTGACTACTACGGCGATAACTTGGAACACCATTTAGATTTTTGGGATCCCTTTTTTCAAGGGAGGAATCAGACGAGGAACAGAAGCCGACGATTTTTTTTTTTTTTTTTTACAGGATGACTTTGACTACTACGGCGATAACTTGGAACACCATTTAGATTTTTGGGATCCCTTTTTTCAAGGGAGGAATCAGACGGGGAACCGGAGCCGACGATTTTTTTTTTTTTTTTTTTATTTTACAGGATGACTTTGACTACTACGGCGATAACTTGGAACACCATTTAGATTTTTGGGATCCCTTTTTTCAAGGGAGGAATCAGACGAGGAACCGGAGCCGACGATTTTTTTTTTTTTTTTTTTTTACAGGATGACTTTGACTACTACGGCGATAACTTGGAACACCATTTAGATTTTTGGGATCCCTTTTTTCAAGGGAGGAATCAGACGGGGAACAGAAGCCGACGATTTTTTTTTTTTTTTTATTTTACAGGATGACTTTGACTACTACGGCGATAACTTGGAACACCATTTAGATTTTTGGGATCCCTTTTTTTCAAGGGAGGAATCAGACGAGGAACCGGAGCCGACGATTTTTTTTCCGGCGAAAAACCGTTAAGGTTATTATCGCCGAGGCACGATATTAATAAAATAAAATTTATGGTAAAATTAAAAATTTAGGGTGAAAAAAAAATTAACAGTAAATTAAAACAATATACAATAACAATTATAAATACTATTCCTAAAACTAGTTAACAATAAAATATGACTCTAATAAATAAATAAATAAAACTAAACAACAAGGAGAACAAAGCAAACAATAACAAATTCAGATAAATAAATAGCCACAAATATACAAATTGTTGCAGGGCCGTAATTAATAATGAATAAGATTTAATAACAATTCGTAAAGGTATTTTTTTTTGATAAAGCTTTTGGTGAAAAGCACTTAGAGGCTATCATCGCCATCCAGCAAAATGTCCTAGGATGGGTGGAAATTAAAACTAAACATTAATACTATACTAAACTAATACTAAACCTATAACACTATACAACCTAAATCTAGAAAAAAAAAAAAATTATATACATATTTACACCGTTATGCTGTTCAACAATACCATACTTAGATTTTTTTTCCGGCGAAAAACCGTTCAGGTTATCATCACCGTAAATGAGTGAGAGCAGAATGAGCTAGAGGTATGGTGGGATCGCTAAGCTCATCAGCTGCTCACTTAAGCTGCCTCCGCCGGCTAAGTGAGAAGTCCATGCGTTAACATTGAATTGTATTAGTTCCTTTGAAACCGTACCGATTCGGACTTTATTGATCGGTACAATGTTTACCATGTTAGATGTAAGAATGGGGCCAACGAAATTTGGGAGTTCGCTGCTAGTAGAATTTATTAATGAAAGAGTGGTGGTGAAAACACTTTTCTCCCGAAGAGATACGCAGATACATTTTCAATAACTGAATTACATGATTTGGTATATAAAAAGCTGACGGTTACATGCAGAACACGTCGTCCAGACCGTCAAACTGCGTATCAATTAACTTGTTTTCTTCTTGTTGCATGCTTGCGCAAACGTGCGCATGAGTGTGTGTGTGTCAAAATTTTTATCTTAATTTTTACATAGACTCTCTTTATATTACTCTCTCTCACACCACACACACACACACACACACACACACACACACACACACACACACACACACACACACACACACACACACACACACACACACACACACACACAAACAATAAGTAACAATAATAATAATATTTCAAATATATTTTATCTCATCATAATAGTAATATAGATTCTAGCAGATGTTCTCTGCAGAGCGTAATTATTTTACAGATATGATTGTTGTATAATTATTTCAATACAAAATAGAATTTACGTTTGGTTATACAATACTAAAAAACTGAAAAAAAGGAAACAGAGAGAGGGGGGAGATAGAAAGAAGACGTCCATCCGGGAATCTATTTTCACTTGTTCTGCTTAACTTTTTTTCAGTCCAGGAAGACAGCATTGGTGCTCGACTTTCTGCAGGATTGCAAACAGGGAAAACGACAAGACCAATTCATTATTGATCTCGGGACCATCCAATGCGAGGAAGACGTTTTTCTTGAAGCCACTGACCTATTACTTCTGAAACAGAGGGTGCATGAAGTCCCCGCCTCTCATCAGAAATCCATGCGTTAGCAAGGAATGACCTATGCGAAGACGAGTAACCAACACTTCTTCTTACGATTTGTCCAAATTGACGACCTCCAAGGAAGAACAATTGTTTTAATTACCCTCATTTTGTTATCCGTAGCTGCCAACTCATTCTCCCAATCCACGAGAAGTAAAATGGATTAGTAAGATTTCATTGTCGATAGAACTGTCCAAATTACCCAAGAGTATTGAAAGAAATCAGAAATGGTTCGAGTATGATAATTGATTTTAAGACATGTTATACAACAGAATATATTCCGAATACTCTGGCAGTTGAGAGTGTAAAATATAGGAATGCATACTAGGCACTTCAAATCCTTGAAAATGAATTTATAAAATTGGAAAACGCATTTGGATGAATATTGAAAACATTTTTCTTGGAAAAGAATAACGGGTTAAAATTTTTACGGTAAAAAGATATTTGTTTACTTTTAATTGACAGTAAAGGAAAAATTATAAATTTAATTGAAAATTTATTAGGAGAACATAATGCATCAAAATTAAATACTGTTGTTAAATATAGACCTACATTTATAAAGCCAACATCTAAGTCGGGCTTCTAAACAAAGAAAATGTTGCTGCTATTTTCAGAGAAAAACTTGTAAACAGTCTTACATTCAATGTTTTTAAAAAATTGCACAGAAGAAAGCGAATGTCATTATGAGGGAAGCGAGTGGTCTTTATTATTTATAGTTGGTGTTCTTTTAAGATTCAGTCAGTGCCAGCCGCTGCTCAGCAAAATAACTTAAAAATTTAGTAGTATATATTTACCTTTTATAAAAACTATTACGTGTAATGAAGCTGTTAATAATCTTAAAAATTTAAATGATGAAAAATGCTTTCAGTGGGCAATTGTATCGCATATAACCGGCTCACATGTGGAAAGAATTAATAACAGTGTAGTAGTGCCCTTACAGTAAAAGCAGTGAAATTTCTATATTGAATAGGCCTTTGTGGTAGAAAGCATGGCTTTGCGAATATCCGGGACAAAAACCATGATTTGACCATTGTTACAAAATTAACCAAAATTATCGTACTGGTTAGAAAACAGGATTTCCTTCATATGTTCATGAAATGTGCAGACAACGTCACTGTCAGACTGTTCTGTTCATTTCTGATTGTAAATTCTCCAATGACTTTTAAAAGGATATGAGATCCACCAACAGGACTGAAAGAAGAGATCGTGTGGATCGATTATTCCAAATACGGCGGAATAATCCAGCAGGGGAAGAACCCGTATAAAATATTGTTTTCTAATCTCGCGGCTCTCTGTTCTGGTCTCTCTTTGATCTGTTCTGTCGTTGAGTCTGTCTTTATTAACGTCTAAATGAAATAAGTGTTGTGTTAACGGGATGTTCATGATTACTGAAATGCAAAGATAAAAGTACTCAGTGTCTGACTTAGTTTGCGGCAAAATGGATTTACAATGTGTTGTTTTTTTTTTTCGGCGAAAAACCGTTAAGGTTATTATCGCCGTCATGCTAAATGAAAATATATATAAAAAAAAGGAATTAACAAAATTTACTTATATGTATATATAAATAAAACTACAACAAACTATATTTGTAAAAATAAATTTAACAAAATTTAAGTAGCAGGTATAACTATATTAATAATAAATAAGATTTAATAACAATTCGTAAAGGTATATAAAAACATAACAGAAATAAATTTATATAGATAAAATAAATAAATAACACAAGAAATAACAACTATATAAATTAAATTTTATTTAAAACATTCAGACGATGAAGGAATTCTAGAACCCGGTCAACGGCCGAGGCACTATCTCCCAACATCGTCTGCAAACAGTTGCTCAGACCACACATAACACGCACATTTTGAAAACCATCACAATCGAGCAGTATATGTTTAATTGTGATGGTTTCCCTACAGAATTCGCATTCAGGTGGGTCCCCGCATTCCATCAGAAATCCATGCGTTAACATGGAGTGACCAATGCGAAGGCGGGTGATCACCACCTCTTGTCTGCAACTTGCACGTATTGAAGACCCCCAAGGACGAACTGTACTTTTAATTACCCTCAATTTATTACTGCTTGTAGCTGCCCATTCATTTTCCCACTCTAGATGAATTAAATGTTTTACGTGACAAAGAAAGTCAGACACGATTACACGTTGAGTGCATGGCGGAAGAAAAGTTGCTTCCTTTGCCGCATTATCCGCTACAGTGTTTCCAAATATTCCACAGTGACCAGGAATCCAGATAAATGATACTCTTGCACCTCGTAATTCAAGTCTATGGACAGAGCACAGAATATCTTGAACCAGAGGGTTTACCGAATACATATCCCGGATTGCCTGGAGGGCACTTTTTGAATCAGAACAAACTACGAAATGTAAACTACCGAATTCAATAGTGTTCAGAGCCTTTAAGATGGCAAAGAGTTCGGCTGTAAAGACACTACAAGTTGAGGGTAATCCATACTTATACGTTTCGTCCAGTGAGTAAAATGCACACCCAACATTGTTATTCATCTTAGAGCCATCTGTGAAAATAAATTTAGCAGATGGATATGAACTAGTCAGTCGAAAAAACTCACGTTGATACACAATGTTAGGAGTGTTGTCTTTCTGGTATGCACACAAGGAGAAATCAAAGGTCGGCAAATTGATTTTCCATGGAGGGACAAGACAAATGGACCTTTCAAACATTGGGGGTAGTTCAATACGTAAGTCATCAAAAATACGGGAAGTTCTAATACCAAGAGGAGCAGTAGCATTCGGTCGAGTTTCATACTGTCGCACCAATTGATTTTTGAAAACTGTATTAAAAGCAGGGTGCCAAGGTTTAGATGATAAATTGCTTACATAAGTTAGCTGTAGTTTCTGTCTCCGTCGAAAGAGTGAAGGTTCCCCAGTCTCGGCTAGAATGCTTACAACGGGACTAGAACGGAAGGCTCCAGAGACGAGTCGTATTGCAGAGTGATGGACTGGGTCTATTTTTTTTAATACGGATGGTCGTGCAGACGAATATACAATGCTGCCATAATCAATCCGCGAACGAATCACCGCACGGTAAAACATCAGCATACAGGTCCTATCAGCACCCCATCGAGAACCACTAAGCACCCTCAACATATAGAGAATTTTGTTACTTCGTAACTTTAAATCACGCAAATGAGGGTTCCATGATAGTCTTTGGTCGAATATTAACCCCAAAAATCGAACAGATGGAATGGTCCGAATTTCTGTACCATCGAGAAATATTGAAGGAGTTCGGATCTGTCGACGGCGACTGAAGGCAATACATTGAGTTTTAGCGGCAGAAAATTTAAACCCAGTTGAATTCGTCCATGACTGCAATCTATTTACTGTAAGCTGAAGTGTTCTTTGAGCTGTGGCCAAACTTCTAGCACCAACATAAATTGCAAAGTCATCCACAAATAGAGAACAGCGAACAGGAGACCGCACATTAGTAGTTATACTATTGATAGCAACGGCAAACAAGGTCACACTAAGTACACTTCCCTGCGGGACGCCATTCTCTAACCGAAAACGATCTGACAATGTAGATCCAAGGCGTACTCTGAAATATCTGTTTGAGAGAAAATTTTTATAAAACCTAGTATATTACCTTGTATACCCCATGATTTTAATGTATTTAGTATTCCTCTTCTCCAAGCCATATCATATGCCTTCTCTAGGTCAAAGAATATTGCAACAAGTGTTTGACGTAACAGAAAGGCATTTTGGATTGCAGATTCTAATAAAACTAACTGATCGATGGAAGATCGCCCTTGCCTAAAACCACACTGGTCCTTAGAGAGTAAATTATTATTTTCTAAATACCAAACAAGACGGCGATTTACCATTTTCTCCACTAGCTTGCTTTGAAAATAAAGTGATAATGATTCCGAACATACGAGTTTTTAGTTTTTGCACATAAAGTGTTTATATATATATATATATATATATATATATATATATATATATATATATATATATATAGAGAGAGAGAGAGAGAGAGAGAGAGAGAGAGAGCCGTACGACCTCGTTAAAACTTTAAGAGTAAATTTGTTTATTTACCTACTGTGGAATATATTTGAAACTAAAAGTGATAATGATTCCGAACATACGAGTTTTTAGTTTTTGCACATAAAGTGTTTATATATATATATATATATATATATATATATATATATATATATATATATATAGAGAGAGAGAGAGAGAGAGAGAGAGAGAGAGAGAGAGAGAGCCGTACGACCTCGTTAAAACTTTAAGAGTAAGTTTGTTTATTTACCTAGTGTGGAATATATTTGAAACTAAAAGTGATAATGATTCCGAACATACGAGTTTTTAGTTTTTGCACATAAAGTGTTTATATATATATATATATATATAGAGAGAGAGAGAGAGAGAGAGAGAGAGAGAGAGAGAGCCGTACGACCTCGTTAAAACTTTAAGAGTAGGTTTGTTTATTTACCTACTGTGGAATATATTTGAAACTAAAAGTGATAATGATTCCGAGCATAAGAGTTTTTAGTTTTTGCACATAAAGTGTTTATATAAGTTATATAGACAATTATTGTAAACTTTGCTAGATTTAGTGTTAGACTTAGCTATATTTAATGCTGACAATTTAGCTTTTAACACAGTAAGCATTTTCATGTACCTAGAGAAGAAAGAGCAGAAGCTCAGTGTGAATCGAGGTCTCACTCAGTTCGCATCTCAATAAATATGAGACGAACTTGAATAATTATTATAAGTTTTAAGTGGATATTAAAGTCTTATTTTAATTATAAAAAAAGTTGTTTTTTAAAAAGCGACGTCCCCGAAACCATACCATAACTGGCGCAGTCGGTAGGACACTTCGGGAAAATTAGTGCATATAATTTTCTTCAGTTTCAACTGTTAACCGAAGTGTCGAACAAAAGACCAACCGTTTAATTTAATAAGTGCATATTACTAAATTGAACACAACCAACCGGCAAAGTGAATATTTGCAACCGTAGAGTGAACATCTACATCCGAACCAAAGTGAAGTGAAAAAATTGTGTAAAAGTTCAGTGCATCACGCAATGAGCATAGAGTTTTGGATTTTATTTGGTTCGAGTTGATTCAGACGATGAAGACGCGGAGTTGATAACAGAAATGGAAGTGAAGGTTATTGTAGAAGTAGAGAAAAACTAAAACAACAACAACACTATGGACATTGCCGTTAAAAACAAACCAAGCATGATAATTTATGACGGCTTGCTAATTTTGATATATGTTGCAACTGATGATTTTGTGAAATCCACATCCATTTTCTTCTTCAAATTATAAATCCAACTACATTTTGACAAAATTGAAACTATTGAAGAAAACAACGAATTTCAGACATTTTTGACAAAATTAAAACTATTGAAGAAAACAACGAATTTCAGACATTTTTGACAAATTTGAAACTATTGAAGAAAACACTGATTTTTTTTGAAATAATTAAAAAATGTAATAAAAACAATAAAATACC
This sequence comes from Callitettix versicolor, assembly GCA_022606455.1. Lineage (NCBI taxonomy): Eukaryota > Metazoa > Arthropoda > Insecta > Hemiptera > Cercopidae > Callitettix > Callitettix versicolor. The sequence continues at coordinate 1,537,340 of CM040185.1, forward strand.
CTGGTTGGTTGGTGGATGGGTAATTGTGCAGTATTTTATTTTAAATATTAAGGTTTTTCACAAACTGTTATTTTTGCAACAGTTAACGTAGTTAATTATTTCTGTTAAATTTTTTAAAAATAGTTAAAATGTTGAATATTATTGGACATATTAAGTTTTGAAAGGTAAAAGAATGGAGCAGAAAATTATATTTATCGAAGCAAATACAGCGCTAACAATGGTTGGATACTGAACGTAATATCTTCGTAGATTTAAGAAGGTTTGCGATAAGAAGGTTCATAGGTAACCATTATCACAACAGCTGCTGGCAGGATGAGGTTGGTGTACTACACGCATTGTTTGTCTGTGGGGAATATCAGACAGAACGAAACGATCTGACAAAATGTATAGCAAGGTTGTTTTATCAAGTAGTTGTTTCTATGTTATGGACATAAAATATATACGTACAGCCACCATTATGAAAAGCGTGTTAGATATTAGCGGCTAAAGTCCAAGTAATCTTCCGCTACGAACGCTGCATGCTGCAAGGACAGGGTGTGGAGACGATTGAGAAAATATAAAGTACTATTATCTATTTAATTGTAGTTGAACTCTCTGCCGCAAGATGCCACCAACAAAGAACGCTCATATGGGTTATCATTGTAGTACGCTTATATTCAATGGTATGCATTTTGGATTGGGTGTTTGTATAATGTAATGTACATACTGTCACAAAATATCGCGTCTTCGGTCTGTCATTGGCTAATTTTCGTTGAAAAATGAGCTCTAAGAGTGGCCATCATGGTAAAACCTAGGCCCGAAACTTTGAAATGAAAGCCAATCTTCATCTCAATTACACTGTTCTAAGAATCATACGTGACTATTGAAGGTGTGCATAAATGTATGATGTTCATTCTGTATGTAAAAATTAAGAAAAAATCTATATAATCACACAAAAAAAACAAAAATTATTTAACAACAGTAAAACAAGATTCATTGTAGAGATATCTAAAAATAATTTCGATAATGATGCCGTAAATTTTGTAAATCAATATTTAATACCAAATATAAAATATAGTATATACTTTGAAAACGATATTTATGAAAAATTTGCAACTTGCATAGCCAGACATTTTAAAAATTCGCAACTATGGTTAATTAAATGTACCACAAAATTAGTGGACATAACCGATGAAGAAGAGGTTCAGGAAATCATAAAAAATTATCACGTAGGGAAAACCAACCATCGTGGAATTCAGGAAACAAATAAAAAGGAGATATTATTGGCCAAATATAAAAAATCATATTCAAAATTTTGTAAACAACTGTGACATTCGCTTAAAAACAAAGTACGAGAGGATACCCTTAAAGCTAGAAATGAATTTAACACCAACAGCTACGAGACCACTACAGATAATGTACGTGGACAGTATTACGCTTTATAAGCAAAAGTTTCTAAGCACTGTTGATAGCTTCTCTAGATATGCGCAGATGTATTGTATTGCAGGTGCACAGGCTGTCGAAATAGTCAGCAAATTCTTGGAGTTCTTTTCTCATCATGGCATACCAGAAGTTATAGTAGCAGATAACGGCGAGGAATTTAATAACAGGTTAGTAAAAGAAATGATGGATTTACACAAAATAAAAATTCATTTCATAAGCACACAACATCCACCATCGAATGGGATGGGAGAAAGATTACATTCTACACTAATAGAACATGTATGATTATTAAAGAACCAATTTGAATTTAATTTTTTTTTTTCGGCGAAAAACCGTTAAGGCTTATCATCGCCGTCATGCTAAATGAAAATATATATAAAAAAGGAATTAACAAAATTTACTTATATATATATATATATATATATATATATATATATATATATATATATATAAAAACTACAACAAACTATATTTGTAAAAATAAATTTAACAAAATTAACTATATAATAACTACATTATAATAAATACTTAAGAACTAAATAACAATCATTAATGAATAAGATTTAATAACAATTCGTAAAGGTATATAAAACCATAACAGAAATAAATTTATATACTTTACTTTTACGACGAACTGTACTTTTAATTACCCTCAATTTATTACTGCTTGTAGCTGCCCATTCATTTTCCCACTGTAGATGAATTAAATGTTTTATGTGACAAAGAAAGTCAGACACGATTACACGTTGAGTGCATGGCGGAAGAAAAGTTGCTTCCATTGGCGCATTATCCGCTACAGTGTTCCCAAATATTCCACAGTGACCAGGAATCCAGATAAATGATACTCTTGCAGGATTCCCAGCGGTATATCCCAGCGCTCTGATTGGCCGAGTGTGACTTCATGGTGTGACGTAGGGGTGGATGTGTGACATATGGTACGCGCCTAACCAGCCCTGAGACGGTGGATAGTGCGTTATATAAACATATAAAGTACTTCAATCTATGGCCACCACCGGCATCGTGTTACGTGCCCCGGGCCTGTGGATAGTGTGTTATATAAACATATAAAGTACCTCATTCTATGGCCGCCGCCATCGTGTTACGTACCCCGGGCCGGTGTATAGTGTGACGTCGGTGTGTGCGTTATTAATTAATCGAATAAAAAGTTGCGCGTTTCTGGCGGGGCTCGAACCGGGGACGTTGCGCGTGTGAGGCGCACGCTATGACCACTGTACCACGCGGGAGCGTCTTGGGAAATTAGTACGATTCGAGATATATGAAACGAACACCGATTCCGCTCGGGTTTGCCCGATCGAATCGCCATCGTGGTACTTGCCTAGCCCGCCCTGAGACGGTGGATAGTGCGTTATATAAACATATAAAGTACTTCATTCTATGGCAGCCGCCATCGTGTTACGTGCCCCGGGCCTGTGGATAGTGCGTTATATAAACATATAAAGTACTTCATTCTATGGCAGCCGCCATCCGTGCCCCGGGCCTGTGGATGGCGCGTTATATAAACATATAAAGAATGTCAATCTATGACCACCTCTCTCTCTCTCTCTCTCTAGCCACCGCCGCCATCGTGTTACGTGCCCCGGGCCTGTGGATGGTGCGTTATATAAACATATAAAGAATGTCAATCTATGACCTCTCTCTCTCTCTCTCTCTCTCTCTCTCTCTAGCCACCGCCGCCATCGTGTTACGTGCCCCGGGCCTGTGGATGGTGCGTTATATAAACATATAAAGAATGTCAATCTATGACCTCTCTCTCTCTCTCGTCTTACGTGGAAAATAAGGAAAAAAGAAACAACAACAACAACAACATTTCGTAAAATAATGACATTTTTATTATCAATTATCGATTTGACACTCGAAAGATCTGGTACAATTTTTAAAAACGCAATTGCAAAAAGCTATTTCGTCTTTGCGACTAGCGCAGCACTCTACCAAATCGCGAAACATGAAGCGGGTACATCGTTTCCTGCAGCAGGCGTAATCGTCGACTCCTATCTTGTACACAGGTAGTCTGGCAAAATTCAATTTCATTTGTACGGTTCTGCAACGGCAATGGCAGAAGGAAAAACACTGGCAGATTTTGCACGCTAGCCCGTCTACTTGGCATTCGGGCGCGACGAAGCATTTCAGTTCGCAGCAGTATTGAGTTTTGTCTGTAAAAATAAAAAAAAATCAACGTCATTCTCAGGTGCACACGCTGGCAACACTCACAGATGCACATGTTGGCAACATGCACCTTGCGGTCGACAGCTGCAGGCCTCCAGTTGCAGCCATGTCGTGGAGAAGGAAAGAAGCTCTTAAACAGTACAAGGCGGACATATTACAATCGTTTACTAGGTAAAATCGAAGTTATTGTTCACTCTGTGTGTTTGAATTTTTAAAAAAAAATATGCGTATGTGTATAAAAAAATGTTTTTTTGTTTTTTTTTCAGGGCGATAGACGAAAAATTCAAAAGTATACGACGTTTGGAGGATGTTGATAGAATAAAGACTGATTTCGGATATAAAATCGAAATCGAGATGGTAGACGGCGTGCAAGTACATCAGCACGACCTCCAACGGTTATGGCAACCAAAAATGTCCAACCGTCGTCGTCGTCGTCCTCGCCCTCGTCCACCAACACCATCACCACCACCACCACTGCCACCACCGCCACAACCCCCGCAGACCGACCTGGCCCTTGAGTTTGACTTTACCCCGACCCTTGATTTCCTGGACACTGACATGTTGGACTCCCTATTAGAGTCCATATCCCCTGACATGACACTAAATACCCCTCCTCCTCCACCCTCTGCTCCTTGAATCCGAGGAGCAGCGTACAAATGGCCCTTTTCAGGGCCCGCATAAACGTATTCACGATTGTCCTCTGTGTTTGTACACGGGGTTGGAACCGTCGTACGAGGTGGTGAAGCCGCCATCGTAGCCCACATTACAATCCGGTGTTAAGCAGAAGGCTTAACCCCTTGAGGAAGTAGCCCCAAACCATCGCTACTCCCGGTGACTACCACTCCATGACAAAATTTTTTTTTTTTTTTTTTTTTTTCCGGCGAAAAACCGTTAAGGTTATCATCGCCGTCATGCTAAATGAAAGTATATATAAAAAAAAAAAAAATTAACAAAATATACTTATATATATATATATATATATATATATATATATATATATATATATATATATATATATATATATATATATATATATATATACATATACAAATAAATAGAACTACAACAAACTATATTTGTAAAATTAAATTTAACAAAATTTAATTAGCAGGTATAACTATATTAATAATAAATACTTAAGAACTAAATAACAATTAATAATGAATAAGATTTAATAACAATTCGTAAAGGTATATAAAAACATAACAGAAATAAATTTATATAAATAAAATAAATAAATAATATAACACAAGAAATAACAACTATATAAATTAAATTTTATTTAGAACATTTAGACGATGAAGGAATTCAAGAACCCGGTCAACGGCCGAGGCACTATCTCCCAACATCGTCTGCAAACAGTTGCTCAGACCACACATAACACGCACATTTTGAAAACCATCACAATCGAGCAGTATATGTTTAATTGTGATGGTTTCCCTACAGAATTCGCATTCAGGTGGGTCCCCGCGTCCCATCAGAAATCCATGCGTTAACATGGAGTGACCAATGCGAAGGCGGGTGATCACCACCTCTTCTCTGCGACTTGCACGTATTGACGACCCCAAGGACGAACTGTACTTTTGATTACCCTCAATTTATTTCTGCTTGTAGCTGCCCATTCATTTTCCCACTGTAGATGATTTAAATGTTTTACGTGACAAAGAAAGTCAGACACGATTACACGTTGAGTGCATGGCGGCAGAAAAGTTGCTTCCTTTGCCGCATTATCCGCTACAGTGTTTCCTAATATTCCACAGTGGCCAGGAATCCAGATAAATGATACTCTTGCACCTCGTAGTTCAAGTCTATGGACAGAGCACAGAATATCTTGAACCAGAGGGTTTACCGAATACATATCCCGGATTGCCTGGAGGGCACTTTTTGAATCAGAACAAACTACGTAATGCAAACTATCGAATTTAATAGTGTTCAAAGCCTTTAAGATGGCAAAGAGTTCGGCCGTAAAGACACTACAAATTGAGGGTAATCCATACTTATACGTTTCGTCCAGTGAATAAAACGCACACCCAACATTATCGTTCATCTTAGAACCATCTGTGAAAATAAGATTAGCAGATGGATATGAATTAGTCAGACGAGAAAACTCACGTTGATACACAATGTTAGGAGTGCTGTCTTTCAGGTATGTACACAAAGAGAAATCAAAGGTCGGCATATTGATTATCCATGGAGGGACAAGACAAAAGGACCTTTCAAACATTGGGGTAGTTCAATACGCAAGTCTTCAAAAACACGGGTTGTTCTAATGCCAACAGGGGCTGTAGAGTGCGGTCGGGATTCATATTGCTGGAATAACTGATTGTGGAAAATTGTACTGTAGGCAGGATGCCATGGTTTACATGATATATTAGGTACATAACTTAATTGTAACTGCTGTCGCCGACGAGAGAGTGATGGTTCGCCTGCATCGGCGAGAATACTCACGACGGGACTTGAACGGAAAGCACCAGAAACAAGGCGGATTGCTGAGTTATGGACGGGATCTAGCTTCTTTAAAATCGATGGTCTAGCAGATGAGTACACAATGCTGCCATAATCAATTCGTGAACGAATTACGGCACGGTAAAACATGAGCATACAAGTCCTATCAGCGCCCCATCGAGATCCACTAAGAACCCTCAACATATCGAGGATTTTATTACATCTTAATTTTAAATCACTCACGTGAGGGCTCCACGAGAGCCTTTCATCGAGTGTTAGACCCAAGAATCGAACGGATGGAGAAGTCCGAAGCTGTATACCATCAAGATATAACGACGGAGCCTGGATCTGTCTACGGCGACTGAAAGCAATACACTGAGTTTTAGCAGCGGAGAATTTAAAGCCAGTAGTTCTCGTCCAGGTCTGCAACCTATTTATTACCAGCTGAAGGGTCCTTTCAGCTGTTGCCATGTTCCTGGTGCTTACGTAAATAGCAAAATCGTCTACAAAGAGAGAACATCTGACAGGGGACCGTACATTAGCCGTTATGCTATTAATTGCAATAGCAAAGAGAGTAACACTAAGTACACTCCCCTGTGGAACACCATTCTCTAAGTAGAAGCGATCTGATAGCGTACTACCAAGGCGCACCCTGAAATACCTATTACTGAGGAAGTTTTGGATAAAATACAGAATCCTGCCTTGTATACCCCATGATTTTAATGTGTTTAGTATTCCTCGTCTCCAAGCCATATCGTATGCCTTCTCTAGGTCGAAAAAAACAGCAACTAGGTAAAATCGAAGTTATTGTTCACTCTGTGTGTTTGAATTTTTTTAAAAAATATGCGTATGTGTATAAAAAAAATGTTTTTTTTGTTTTTTTTTTCAGGGCGATAGACGAAAAATTCAAAAGTATACGACGTTTGGAGGATGTTGATAGAATAAAGACTGATTTCGGATATAAAATCGAAATCGAGATGGTAGACGGCGTGCAAGTACATCAGCACGACCTCCAACGGTTATGGCAACCAAAAATGTCCAACCGTCGTCGTCGTCGTCCTCGCCCTCGCCCTCGTCCACCAACACCATCACCACCACCACCACTGCCACCACCGCCACAACCCCCGCAGACCGACCTGGCCCTTGAGTTTGACTTTACCCCGACCCTTGATTTCCTGGACACTGACATGTTGGACTCCCTATTAGAGTCCATATCCCCTGACATGACACTAAATACCCCTCCTCCTCCACCCTCTGCTCCTTGAATCCGAGGAGCAGCGTACAAATGGCCCTTTTCAGGGCCCGCATAAACGTATTCACGATTGTCCTCTGTGTTTGTACACGGGGTTAGAACCGTCGTACGAGGTGGTGAAGCCGCCATCGTAGCCCACATTACAATCCGGTGTTAAGCAGAAGGCTTAACCCCTTGAGGAAGTAGCCCCAAACCATCGCTACTCCCGGTGACTACCACTCCATGACAAAATTGTAGTCTCCCAAAAAGTTTTTTTTGTTTTATATTTTTTAATTTTTTTTTGTATTTTTACTTTTTAGGTTTATTACAATATAAGATTACACCGTCAGCGTAGCGTTCGCGCACGCGCGCAATGGAGAATCAACTCCACACACAAAACCCTGGTTTACGGGAGAATTAACTCCACGCCAGTGACCTCCAAACACACACACACACACAACCCAGGTTTACGGGAGAATTAACTCCGCGCCAGTGACCTCCAAACACACACACAACCAAGGTTTACGGGAGAATTAACTCCGCGCCAGTGACCGCCACACAAACATCTCTTTGGTTTACGGGAGAATTAACTCCACGCCAGTGACCTACACACACACACACACACACACGTCTATTAGGTTTACGGGAGAATTAACTCCGCGCCAGTGACCTCCTAGACATAAGCGCGCGCTCGCGTACACTAAGCATCGAGTAAATCGTAATAATGTTTCGCGCTCTGCAGAGCGCACTTACTACTATCGCTATTATGACGGGGTAATATGCATTTGAAATATGTACATTTGACGTTATTATCCAACGTTTCGGGTAATTCCAAAACGTTCGGATGGTAACGGCGTAAAAATTGCGCTTTTTCCGCACCTTTAGTGTACAAAGTGGAAAAAGGTCTGAACATCTCGCGTGCGACGTTCTCGTCGAACGGTATATCGCCGTCCGCCCATTCTATACAGTGAAAATATTCGCGTAACCAAAGAGCGATTTTCTTACTCTTTTCGTTCAGCGTGTGAAAACCGTAAGGCGATTTGAAAATCGTAACCGCGTAGGAGAAACGGCTGACAACGGCCAATTCTTTCACTATATACTCGCCGCAATTGTCTACGTACGCGTGAAATTCAACTACCGCTAGCCGATTCTGCTGCTGCTGCTGCAGCATGTTTTTTGAATAAGACCACTTCGTCGTACAAACGGTCCGCTTCGGGCAGACTACTGGATACGGGTTCGCCGTCGCCGTCCCCGGCCAGACACTCGATGATGTACGCGATCAAATCTTTTTCGTTGTAAAACAATTCTTTGATACGACGCGTCACCAGAGGCACACTGTCGGCGAACAATTTCCACTCGTCGGCGGTCAACGAAACGGTATGCGGACCGCTACCGACGCCGACGCCGCTGTACAACTGAACGTATCTCTTACCGAACACTTTCCGGACAATCACGTGACCTTGACTGAATTTAAATTTTATCGAAGCGGTCGAAGCAGCAGCAGCCGCGGCTGCCGACGTTATATTCGTCAGTTCGTTCAGCAATTCGTTGAACGTGAAATAGGTGAAGAAAACGAATTTATTTTTACCCGACTGCACCAAAACGCCCAGCTCGTGTGCGGCGTGCTGGAAAAGACCGGTCACGATAAATTTACTGCAATCGCTGTTTAAAAAATTCACCGTTTTCAAATAAATACCTAAAGGCAAGTTTGGCGGCACCGTACGTCTTGTAGACTGCTGACGATCCACGTCCATACGCTCCGGCTCCATGACTCGCACTGAACGCTGTAACACTCATCTCGCACCTACCTCACTTCTCCCCACTCCTTTTCCTCATCCCCACCAGCCTAAAAACCCGTTATATTTTTAATGGCGCCTGTGAGTAGGGAATAGCTCATGTGCTTATCGTAAAAGATGACGCAATAGGCCGTCGTATTGGCGGGAAAATTATCGGAAGCTTCGATTTCCAGTTTCACGTCGACAGGTCCCGACCTGAACGAATCTTTGTGCTTGGAACAATCGATTACGAAAATCGGTGTTTTCTCTTTGAACGTTTGCAAATCGACACAAGGGGACGGTTCGCGGCCGTAATAGTACTGTTGGAAATCGCAGAATTTGTGGTACGCTAGCGCCGCACTACCGCGTACCCGTTCGTAAGGGTGAAAATCCGAATTCAGATGAACGCGTACGTCCGTGATGTTGCAATAATCGAAAGCGGACGCGTCTTTAGCGATCTGATTGGACCTATCCGTTTGAAAGACTAACGCTATGATCTGGGGCATCTGGTCTATAGTGGCCGTCTCGAGGACCCACGATTCGTGTTTCACGGCCGGCCACCACGGTCGTACTATAACGTCCCACCCGCGATACGCAATGTGCGTTGTGATGTTGTTTTGAATCTTTCGCAACGTGTCCACCTCGTGTTTTCCGTCCACGGTAATGTGATGCAACAACCACGTCATACCGGTAATCACGAGGTCAACGGACGTCGCGCCGTCTTCGCTGTAAACGGCGTTCAAATCGGTAGCCGATCGTAAGAGTACCAGTTCCTGTTTCACGTTGACCACTATCCGCCGGTAATCCTCGAAAAATCCCATCAACATTTTCAACGGTACGAGTACGGAAAATTCACCGCTTCTAGCATCGGGGGACACGTACCTACCGGGACCCACCCAACCGGCATTTTTGAGGTTATTCACCCTGTACTCGGGCGTGGACAGTAAGTTTTTCACCGTACTCACGATACCCAATTGACGCGTACCGTCCACTTCGTTGCCGGCAATCTCGTATCTGATATTGTCGAATAGAAACGCCACGCCGTTGTTGACAAAGTCCACTTTAGCCTTGGCACCGTTTTCCTTTTTCCCGTCAACGTACCCGTAATGTAAAGCATACTCTCGTGCGGTAACGTCATGACGTCCTGTTGGTTAACCGGTATGCGGATCTCATCGTTATTGCGGAACGTGGACGACGCGTACGGTTTGTGGTAATGATATTCTTTACCGGTGATCGTATTATCGTACACAGGTTGTCTTTCGAGCGCTAGCATATCCATTATTTCGGAACAATTTTAAAGCCGAGAGAGCGTAGAAAACGTATATTCCTAGGTGTTAACACTCTCGTGTTTGTCCGCGGACTAACGTCGTATCTATACGTATCCCGGTTAAATACGAGACCCATTCCGCCTCGTCTTACCGACGTCTTCTCAAATGCAATCTGATCGAAATAGTTTCGTTCCGGAAATCCACGAGATCGCCGTTCTGATCTTTCAAGGCTGACGGTAAGGTTGTGAATCGATTTCACGTTGACCGGTAAATATATTACCGTTCGCGGGATCTCGATAATCTTATATCCGGGCGGTACGCGGGGATAAAATTCGTGTATAACGTGACTCTCTACGCCGTTTTGAAACGAACCCGACGTCACGTTACATTCGATTTGTATTACACTGACCTTGATGATGTCCACCGGCAGGTCGGAAACGTGCACATAACCGGGTCGTAGAATTTTCCTTTCGAAACCGAGTAACGTGCCGATCGAACGTTCGCCGCTGAAATCTACCGTTTCCGAACAAAATATCTCCGCCTTTAACGTGTTATTGTTCGGTTTCAAAGAGAACACGATATTCGAATCTAGTTTCGATTTAATGTACTTTTCAATGTCGTCGATTTCGTACGAACCCGTAGGCAATTTTACGTCTACCGTTTTAGACGAAACGGTCGAATCGTCGACGTCAGTAGTAGTAGTAATTAAACGAGCGGTTCTTGTATTTTCCGTGTCTTTGTCGGCAGCAGCAGCACCAGCAGTAGCGGGTGATGAAAGTTTTCTTTTCTTCTTCTTCTTCTTCTTCATTTACAGTAACATATTCCAAATTTTTCAAAAAGAACAGAGATCGTTTATCGCGACCATCGCCACTCGTACTAGTTGTCGTCGTCGTCGTAAACAATCGAAATTCGTTATTAACGCCGTCTTTGATATTCGGAATAGAATTGTACGTAGCCAAATCGACCAGACCGATTTCCCATTGACCGCCGCCACCGTCGGAGACGTCGATCGGCGGGAAAAAATCGCAAGAAAGTTCGGAACTGTTTCCGTTCAAACATATGGACATGACGACGGTGTCGTGAGAAACTTTAGACACAGATGACCGCAAACGACTGAATCGAAAAGCTGGTATCTCGTGTAATTATAGCGAATATCGGCTGCTGGACCGAAATACGTGATCAACTCTTTCGGCGGTCTCAGATTACCGAAACTATCGAAATACTCGACCGCATCGCCTTTCTTTTTATAACATACCCAGTGAGTACCGTCGCCCGTCACGCTGTCCAAATTCACGATAGCCGATTCGTTTCGCCACGGTTTACCGCGCGGTAACGTGTCGCGCATGAAAACACCACGGAACGCTGCCACGCCCAAACGTTTCGCGTACTTTTCCAACTCCAAATTCGTCAACGGTCTGATGGGTATCGAATCGATCAATAGTGTGTTGTTGTTTTTTTTTTTTCCTAGTCGTCCTACGACGCTTTCTGCAACCGCCGCCGCCGCCTACCTTCTTCTTGTACGGTCCGAGATAAAGACCTTTTCCCCTTAAACCGGAAATGAGTTGAGTAATAGTGCGCCGTTTTTTAGCCGCCGACCTCTTCTTCTTCCTCTTTCTCCCGCCACCCCCTAATTTCGCTTTCGCTTTCATCGCGGCCGCTACCGCTAGCGCTGTCGCTCGTTCCGCTAGAGAAGCGTCACTCGCTTTGACACGGTTCCAAGCTTTTCCGGCCAGACGATTATCAGCCTCGCTACGATTTTTTGAATCGCTGTACCGGCTGTATGCGATATCGTGTTCTTTGCACGCCTCGTCCAAAGGATTTATACCCTTATCGCCTCGAGCTAATCTCTTCTTCAATTTAGTTCCCGGACCGCAGTAGTTGTACGTAGGTATATGTAGTTCGACGGGCAGTAAATCGACCGCTTTGTTTATAGCGGACGGTAGTAAATCGACAGCTGACGAAATCAATCCACGACCTTTCCTAATCGCTCTCCGTTTACGACTGACACGTGTTGCCTGCTTACCGACCATTTTAACACTAAACACAAATTACTACGACTAGCTCTTTAAGTAAATGATGAAGAAGAAAATTTCGATTAATATTTATTCTTCCCACACTTGGCGCCAATGGGATAAAAGATTCTGTTTAGGGTCATCGTGACTGTACCGTTTCCATATTTCCTTAGCCAAAGAGATTAGTTCTTTGTGAATATTACTCATCATACCAATCATTGCTTTATCAATCGCTATTTCTACAGCCTCGGTCAACTGATTGTACGTGACAGCGTCGTTATCGCTCGACCCTTTGCCCATGTTCCTGATAGGCTTATATTCAGCATCAAAGTAACCCTTAACACCGCCGCCGTTTAATGTGTTAAAGGCAACCCACATTTTAATGTTTTCCTCTTGTTTGTGTAATTGCTCGACATTCACAGCGTCAATAGGCTCCACACCTGCAGGTACGTTTGTGATTCTTTTACTATTAGCGTTGAACACATCACCGGTCGGCAGTCGAGTGAGAAAGAGCGTATTTTGCATTAGAAAATTTAAATTGACAGCGTCTTTAGCAAGTACAGGTTCCGCTACGTGACCGAGACGCTTATTCTGTAGATGCCAGCTGTTACCGCTTGTAACGCTTATTACGCGATTATCCACGTACGATTTTGTAACGGCATCATTTTTAGCTGTGGGCGTTTTAACGTTACCGATAACCGATCCACCGGCGTCAAATTTTCCCCCACCACCGTCTTTCACGAGCATATTTTCTTTCGCATACCGGATGTTGACGGCATCCCCGTCCAATTGTGGCATGCCTACATTACGTAATCGAAAATTTTCAAACGAATAACTGTCGACCAGTTTAATGGGGATTAAAGATTCCAAGTACTCTTTGGTCACGGCGTCGTCCGCCGCTGTCGGTTTAGCTAGACCGCCGAGAGGATTATTTTTCGCGTGATATTTTGCAATCACCGAGTCGAATGTTAAACAACGTTTCTTCATCGTACCCCTATTTACGGCAACTTCGTCGTCGTCGTCGGGCGTGTAGACATTACGTAACGCTTTGTGTTTTAAATCGTAATCTCCGTCCTGAGTAAGAGCGAATCCGATCCCGGGTGGTCCTCGGCGTTCCGAATTTCTGCTGCCGTCGCCGCCGCCGCCGCCGCCGCCGCCGCTATAACGTCCAAACTTGTCGACACTCATCGTATCACTGCTCGTATTTTTCTATTTCCCGAACCTTTTATCAGTCCCGCCTCTTTGAGTTCTTCTATAATGGACGCTATCTCGTTGGCGTGACCCGTATGACCGGCGTCGTACGACATGAGCAAAAGCTTTAATCTATCGCACAATTCGTTCGGATCGTCCCAGTACGCGTAACCTTGACCTTGTTTAACACGACTCGTCGTCGTCGTCTTCGTCTTCTTCTTATTGTGTTTTGCCGGCGGAAACAGGTATTGTATAACACGTTTGTATTTAACCGAAGTGTGGTTGCGGTTGACCGGCGCGTAGGACTTGTATTTCTGGAGGTGAGCGTTTGTTTGTATACAGATATTTTTGTACGCGGCGGCGTCTTCGGTCGTGTACTCGACGGGATCCCTCATGAATAGTATTTCGTATAGGCCCGGTGTACCTTTGTAGGTTGCGTCATCGATAACAATGTCACCGTCGTCGTTGAACTGTATCGTTTTCGAACCGACCATTATCGAGTCTTCTTCTATTCGCGGTCCGTACAGATTATCGATTTCTCTTTTCCTCGCCGTATCGGTAATCATTTTCAACATGTATTTACGTACTACAGGGTGGTTAAACGTCTTGTTTATCCATTCTATCGATTCGTCACGTCCTTGCGGTGTCGAAACATAACTAGCTACATTTTGCTGATGCTGCGGAGACACTTTCGGAAGAGCAGCAGCAGGAGATAAAGAAGTAGATCCTGATGATGATGTTTCTGCAATGACCGGCGTATCAAGAAAGCTCGGATATGATGATGATGTTTTTCTTTTCGGTGTCGACATTGCCGACATCATGGAACGGTCTTCTTCTTCATCTTCCTCTTGTTTTTCAGTTTTCGTCATAACGGGTAGTAGCGTCTGCGAGGCGTCTTGTATTTTCGTCAACTCTTTGATGATGGGTTTGTACTGTCTTGTCAATTGTACGTCCATATCGGCATCGCCGAATTTCATCTGCATATATTTCCGCTTCAAGGCGTCTTTCAACCGATCGATTTCGAGCGTAGCCAGATCACCGGTTAACGTCATATCGTCGAATGAACAGCTGTACCGGTATGTAGCGTTATTTATATGTTCAGGGCAATTCCAGCGATCTAAAGAAAAGTGGATACTTTTTCGCGGACAACAGATATTGTATAACGTCACCGGCTGACGCGTACAAAAACTTTTTACCCTCCCAACGCAACCCTCTCAGATAACGGTACATATTGCTATCGAAAAAAGGGATCCGCATAGTTTTACGCGCGTCCGTAAAAACAAAGGTGCGTTTCACGTTGTCACGCCACTCGGGTATTTCGGCTACCAATAGGTGATCGTCTCGCGGCGTATCCTGCATGTACTCTTTCAGCCGAACTAGAGGACGAATCGAAGATGATGAGGCTAATAGATACGAATTCAATAAGAGGAATTCGTCTAAATTCGCACCCGTATAATTACGCCATGTTTCCAATTGTCGCGAGTCGACGACCTTGTAAAGGTGACCGTCAAAAGAGAGACCAAAGTGTCGGCACTGTTCGACGACGCTCGGCAGGGCGACTTTAAGAAATTCTACCGTAAACATACCTTGCGCTTTGTTGTTCACCGCCTCGAATGCTCTGCCCCGTGTATTGTGAGGCAAAAGCGGCGGCACGGGACCGTATTTTACGTTATAGCTCACGTCAATCATACATCTCGAACTTGTAATCAGTCTGTAGGCTTCCACGGGTTCGCGTATGGGTATACTTCTTTCTGTAATTACCACACATCTGGACGCGTTCGGGAATAAACAGCCGTACTGCAACATGTTTTTTTTTTTTTTTTTTTTTTTTCGGCGAAAAACCGTTCGGGTTATCATCGCCGTAACGAAAAATGAAAGTACATAAAACAAAATTTAAACAAAATTTTACGTAAGAATAAAACAACAACAACAAACTATAACATTAAAATAAATTAAAATTTAGATAACAGGTATAGATTATATTACACTTAAGAACTAAATAACAATAAATAATCAATAAAATTTACTGCAACATGTCCAAATAGACTTGAGTGTACTCGAGGTTACCGTGACCGGGGGTGACTGTACGGTTAAAAAGATCCGGAAACGGTCTGAAACGCGAGAGTAGATTTTGAGGGTGTCGTACTGTACCGTTGAGCATGTGTTCGTTGTAGATTACCAGTTCGAACGGGACTCCGCGTTTTTCACTCTCGCACAGAAATTTCATCCAAATATCCCTGTTGTAGATGCGCGAAGCGCTGGCGATCATCAGAATTACGACAGGCGGGACGGTCTTACTGTAGCCACCGCGCCTTTTATGACGCCAACAACGTCTGTTGAATACGTCACCGTGTTTTCCCGATCTACTACAGTAATTGCCGCAATACCGTTTCCTATCCGCGTAATACCACGCGCACAGGTTCGATTTCGGTGGCTGTCGCCGCGGACGTGTAGAAGAAGAAGCGTTCTTATACGCGGCTATATCGTTGTACGTGTATATTCTCATTGCAGGTCTTTGAAGAAACGATCGAATCCTATCCTGTACCGGCCCTCTTCTATCTCGCTGTCTTTGTCTATCACCAAGAACCCGTGTTTCTCTTTCCACGCTGCCGCGCAGATATCTTTAAAAACACCGAACGTAACGTCCGTGTTTACGTGATCGTTGTAAATGTGTCTCAAATTGAGTTCGTCCTGTTTAAATACTACCAGCAAGTTGGCGTTGTCGCGCACCAGCTGCTTCGGAATCCTACTGTACGTTTGGCCTAGATAAAATGAGTCTATATTATTGTGACGCCCCATTGTGAAATATTTGCGTATATTATCGTGTCTCTCGCACGCTATATCGTC
This sequence comes from Callitettix versicolor, assembly GCA_022606455.1. NCBI lineage: Eukaryota > Metazoa > Arthropoda > Insecta > Hemiptera > Cercopidae > Callitettix > Callitettix versicolor. The sequence goes on from CM040185.1 coordinate 1,553,715, forward strand.
GAATATCATTACGGAATTCGGTTCGGCCTCGCTGGGGTCGATGACACTTTCGTTGTCTGTACACGGGAAATAACCTATACCCGTGTCCTCGGTGAAAACCGTTTCCAATAGTTTGTATTTCGGCTGGTGCAGAGATTTCGAAAATACGTAAACGTTCGCGAATCTCAAACCGTTCGTGTCGAAAAGTAAATTGAACACGACGTTAGTTTTTCCGCAGTTGGAAGGACCGCATACGATACAACGAATAGTGTTGGGCAAAAGCGAGCTATGACGTTTACTCTTGCCGCCGCCGCCGCCGCCTGCAAAAACGTCGAAATTTGAAATTTGCAATTTTTCACGCGACGTCTCGATACGCATTATGGTTCGATACTGAGCCGCTCGTGTGCGCGCGTGTCTAATAAATAGTAGGCTTTGTCCGAATGTGGCCGCGTGTGGGGACATAGGAAACGGATATCACGTTTCAAGCGATTAGTTTGCGCTTATCGATCCACGAGTTGTGCGACTTGTCAAAGCCTAACCACTTAACCAGAACTTTGTTCCCTTTCGATCGCAATACTTTTTCCACGAGGTAAACATCGCCCACATTGGTTTTACTTAATTCTTCGGCGTAAAACCCGCCTTTCAGAATCTCGCCTTTCGAGTCTTGTAAAATGTACGTGGTAGGTGTGGTCGGGACTACGGCGTAAATAGAAAACACCTCGTTCGTCCAGTTCGGTAGGTAGCCTTTAGCGAAGGTCTTCTTATACTTGGAAATCCTTACTTTATCGTCCACGTTGAATTTAGTCTTTTCCAAAGTGCCACCACCACCCTGACCGTTTACTTTTTTCAAAAGTTGGTTTTCGTGTTTTCGCGTCACAAGAACCGGTTTCATACCGATGGTGCTGTGCACGGTGTTATTGTAAGACCGAACTATCGATTTTAATAAATCTACCCATTCGTAACTGCCGCGAGCCGTAAATTCGCGCCACATTTTCGTTTTCAAAGTACGATTGAGTCGTTCGACTATAGACGCTTTCTTATCCGTATACGTGGTGTAATGGTTTATGCCGTATTTTTTCATCAGTTTACCCACGTGGGCGTTGAACCACTCTTTACCCTGATCGGTCTGAAAATGGCGAATGGGGTGTTTTTCGAGTATCGGCTCAAGAGCGGTCGCCACTTCGGCGCTCGTCTTTGTTTTCAACGGAACGGCTATAGCGAATTTCGACAGACAATTTATCATTGTCAGTATATATTTGTAACCGTTGTTGCCCTTAGCGTACGGGATCATTTCCACCAAATCCGCCTGATATAAATCGTCCACACCCTTCAGCGTGACACGACGTGTTTTGAAATTTCTTCGCGCCGGCTTATGCAGCTCATCGGCTATTTCACGTCTCACGTTCATACCGACTGACGACTGTCTATCTGAAACAAATGATTTTATACTTTTTTTTTATGGAGGGTGGCCCCAACCTTCGCCACCCTCGCGTGGTATCCATTCCAAAAAAAAAATTCCTATTCCTCTGCTGATACCTCCGTTTTTTCTTTTTACCGTCTTTCTTATTGCACCATACGCCTTACGGGTTGTTACACCTCGTCAGAGGGACATTCACCCTTACGAGCGCGGTCACGCTTCGCCAGAGGGGACATTCACACAAACACACACACTCATGTTTACGAGAGAATTAACTCTTCGCCAGTGACCTTGCATTCAGCAATAAGAAAGAGGGTAAAAAATATTTTGAAAAAAAAGTGTTCTGTCTGTCTGTGCCTCTCTCTCTTACTCTAAATGTTGTTTTTTGCTACGGTGACCGTACGGTAGTGTATCGAAATCACCGCAGCGTTTTCTTTTCGCACCCGTCACCCGAAATATTTTTGATTCGTTCACCGTGATCACTTGATGATCTTTGGTGCGACGAATCCTTTTGTCTGTGACCGTAAGAGTTTCCGGTTGTTTATCGTCGTCGTCGTCGTCGTCGTCGACATTGAGAACCATTCTCTTTAAAGACTCGAAATTTACTACGCCAGACTTGCTGAGATTCAATGTGAGTCCTTTGACCTTGCATACGGTGACCAGTTCGTTGTATTTGGTAGACAAAACTTTGTAACCGTAGACTTTCGGTCCACCGGATACAAATTCTGTAATATACGAACCGGGACCGTACTCCAGGAGTTCGTCCGTCATTTGCCCTAAGTAGTCACCTGGCTCTACCTTGTGTGCACCTTCCAGGTAGAGTACAGAATCAGTGTCGTAGTAAACGGTCTGTCTGTCAAGGGCATCCAGGTGTTCGTACAGTTTAAGTCGCGCCTGAGCCGTCGTGAAAGCGGCGAGTACGACGTTGACCGTCGGAAGTACCTCGCAGACGTCTTCGACGTACTCCCAGTTCACCACGATTGTTTCGTCGTTCACCTCCTGGATATTGTTAACGCGAACGGACGGACTGACCAACATTTTGAACAACTCGGTGGGTTGTCTGACGATCGCGGTCTTTGTCTGGTTTTCCCGCTGGCCGAATTTTCCCCAAAAGGAATTCAACATCAATTTGGCCAGCGAGCGTCGGCCCTCGTTCTTTTCGATTTTACCCGCTTCCAGTGTCACCCGTTCGGCCGTGAAATAGTCGTCTATGTATTTTTGTCTGTCCTCGTCAGTCTTACACCAGTCGGGGTAGCCTGAAGCTTCTTGTTTTATTTTTAAGAATTTATTAATGAAATCTGTAAATAGACCACCGCCCTGGTCGAAAGACGCCATTTTGTACTGCCACATTTCGAACATTTCCAAAATGACGTACCCCTTGTCCACGGCCTTACGGATTTCGTCCATAGTCCAAGTCCCTGTCAGCGCTCGTCGATCGACGTCGTGGTCGCAGTCGGAGACGTTCAGTGTTTCCCCGCACGTGCGGCACAACACGAACATCAGTTTGTCATGCATCTTTACCGGCAGCACGGGGTGGTAGAGTTCGCGAGGCGGAAGGACGGTACACTTCAGCAGCCCGTCCGCCTCCATGCCCGCCCTCCTGCAGTCAGCATCGCCTACGTGAATTTTGGGGTGGCCTAAGGGGTATCGACCGTACTTGCACACCCACGGGTAAAGGGAGCACACGTCCACGTAGTGGATTTTTCTCCTCTTTGCAAGCGTGATAGGTGCGCACGTTACCCGTACGACCGCCGAAGAAAGCGTCTCTAGGATTCAGGGGTGCCGTGGGTTGGAAGGCGAGATGAGGCGGCGCCTTGAACTCGCACTCCCACATCTCCACTACCGAAGAGACCAGACGTGACAGTTTATCGATTTTTGCCTTGGTTCTCTGCAAACGAGCGTCGAGCGTGTCGGACGGATCATCCTCTAGGGGCTCTTCGCGCCCGTGAGGGAAACAACGTTGGCAGCCGTGCCAGTAGCAGCCGTGGAACTCGTATACGGTGTCCGTGCGGGCGCAATAACCGTCCACTTTCATGCCGGCAATCTGTTTCTCCCTGCCGCGACCGGCGTGTTCCAAACGGTAGTCGTCGTCGGCGGTCCGCTCCCGCTCCTTTTCCTCTACCGAGGCCAGCCATTGCAGAGCGGCGAGCGACTGTTTGTCGGCCAAACGGTAGCCGTTTTTCGGAACTATGCCGATGGTGTCGGCCTTCAGAAAGTTACGTCTGAACGCCACGTTGCACGCGCTGGCGATGGTCACGGCTTCCAGGAACGGGTCCACTTTGCATTCCTGCAGAAACGAAGCGCGGAACTTTATGCACGCTTGCGCCAGTATATCCACGTCCGAATAACAGTATTCGAAAATCTCTTTTTGAAAATCGAACACGTATTCGTTGCGCACCTGTTCGTCGTACCATTTGGAAAACTCCTTGTGGTTCTTGTCGAACATGGAGTCGGGACAGTAGTACTCGCGGCCGGGCATGGGACCTACGTAATTTTGATTGGCCAGAGTGTTGAACAGATGGGGGAAATAGCCTTTTTTGTTTTCCGGCGGCAGATCGAACGCTTTGGGGAGTTTCGAAAGGGCCATAGGCATGTAGTTTAGAGAGTCGATGAATTTCACGTTATCCAACTCCATGAGGATGACCTTGGAACCGCGCGTGATGAGTTTCGGCGTGAATTTCGTCTCTTCGAGCACGTACTTGAAAATAAATTGGTGGTCGAACGCTTGACCGTTGTGCGCGATGACGCACACTTTTTTGTACGTCTTGCGCACGTCCATGACGTAGGACATGAACCTGGGGACCGGATCTTTTTGGAACACGCGCGTTCTGGTAACGCAGTGGGGGCAGTCTTGCGTCAAGCGTATCATACACTCCCAGCAATACTGTTTGGACACGCACAAGGTGACTCGGTGTACGCGAGCCGTGTCCAGAACTTCGTCTTGGCGCGTCTCGAAGTCGAAAAATACGAACAGGAAGTCTCTGATCATAGGCTTACGATTGTCCACCGTCATGTAGCATTGGTGGCCAGACTGCTTATAGTCTTTGCACACCTTGCAATAAATTTCACCGCAAACGTGCTCGGTTTTCCGTTTTTTAGTTATAATCAGTTTGTTACATTTCGCGCATTCCTGTACAGACTGACAGACATAGCCTTTGTGGGCGGTAAAACAATTTTTATTTTTAAAATATCTATTGCAATCGCTGCAATGGATCGCGCTGTCGTCCTTTACGCACGGCGGCGTCCGCTTACAAGCGTTGCACCGCGCCTGGCATCTGTGCTCGTCTCGATGGGTGTAAGGGGTGTGGCAAGTTACACAATAATAATTGCAGGCGAAAGCAGCCGTTAGGCTAGTGATCGTATTGTAGTGACCGTTGTGAAACATCAGGTTTATAGTGTACTGCGCGTTCGGGGCGTCGCCCTCAAAGTACACGCTACGACCGCGGCTGTCGTAATTGTAGACGGTGATTTTATAATCGGTCAGGAATGTTTGGAACCGTTGTAATTCTACCACCCCTGCCCCCGCATCCCCTATGTCAACACCTGCGTCGATCATCAGTTGGCGGGCCGCGATGGTCTGTCTTTTTCGCCTATTTTGTATGATGGCCTTGTAATCTCGGTCTTTGTCCGCACGCGCTTTTCCCACTACCAGTGAGCACGGCAGGCACAGTGAATCGTTGTTCTTAATCACCACGATCCCCCTTCTAGCTTTACACTCTTCGGCAAAGTTATTGAAGAGCCCCGGTCTAACACGATTACGCCCGCGACCCAGTGGAACGTTCACTTTGGTGCAATCCACTTTGAAAACGTCACTGGTAGTGAACGTTTCGGCATTGCTTTGAATTATGCCGCCGAAAATATTCCAGAGGACGTCAGCGGTCACTTCCGTTGCCGGTCTAAAAGCTACGTAACCGGGTTCGCGATTTTTAAAGTTCAAACTGGTCAGAGTGAAACCCAAACGATCTTCCTCGGTAGTGTCTTTTGTCATAACGTCCACGAGTTCTGTCAGACCTTGTTTGACCCATTGAATCTCGTCAGCGTCTGAAGGCGGCCGATTGAATTTAAACGTCACTTTGGTCCCGTGCAAACGAAACTTTTTCACATACGTCGACACTTTGGACACTATAAAAGCGGCCATTATTATTATTATTATTAGAAAAAAATCGGTACTGTTTATTATACAAAAAAAAAGAAAATATTATTTAATAGACTTTAATTTTTTTTCGAAAAAAAAAGGTAGTGTTTACCTATTATATAAAAAGAAAATTATTATTTAGTAAACGTTATTCTTTCGAAAAAGATCTTGTTTACCTAGTACATAAAAGTTATTATTTTATGTCAGAAATAGTGTTTATTACACAAAAAAATTATTATTTAGACAATTATTTTAAAGTACAAAGATGGTGTTTATTATTATTAAAAAGTTATTCTTTTATGAAGACGGCAATGTTTAGTAAGTAATGCTATTAGCTATTATATAAAAAAATTATTCTTTTACAAAACTTATAATTATTTCCGTTAATTAAAACAAACACACAAGCAATGAGAGAGAGAGATAACAACAGACAGAATAGAATACAACTTACGAACAGCGATCATTCCAGTGTCTAGCGCAAAAGGCAAATGGGTTTGACGCCCTTGTTACGCCCGTATTTATAACACAATTGTTTATTTCATCATGCCACGGTAGCGTTGGTTGACCTTCACTTTATAAACTGCACGTGTCAAATGTAAAACCTACTAGGCTGGTGCACTTGTGTCACTCCAGCGTTGATGCATTAACACAAATCACCATATGTTAACCGCACATTCAGGCTTCGTATTACGGGCAAGGTCATTCACTTTGACGTTAAGGCTGGATACATTGTGTATAAGCGCTGCGTGTTCTGGTTTCCCTATATATACTCGAATTAAAATCTACCCCTGTCATTGTACGTTTTTCAGTTCGCCTAGCTGTGTCGTGTGCGCGCGCTTGTGTTTAGTTTACGTTATTTTTTTAAAAAAAAACTGTAAGTATGACATCGTCATCCTCAAAGAGTAGTTCTTCCTGTTCTAATCTGATCGAACGTTTTAATAACGTTAATCCGATAGTCACGATGCCTATTAGTTCGTTAAATATTGGTACTCCGTTTCCTATACTAGGTGTGAAACGGGTACCGACAAAATTTGGAACGTCTCTTTTGATAGAATTTAAAAACGAAAACGGCGACTTGAATAGCGCGTTTCTTCCTAAACGATACGCTGATAAGTTTTCCTTATCAGAGCTAGATCAATTAATCGGTAAAATGTTTTTTTTTTTTTTTTTTTTTTTTCCCGGCGAAAAACCGTTCAGGTTATCATCGCCGTCACGAAAAATGAGAGTATATATATAAACAAAAAAAAAATTAAACAAAATTTTACTTAAGAAAAAAGCAACAAAAACAACAAAACAACAACAACAAACTAAAACAGTAAAAATAAATTAAAAATTTAGATAACAGCTATAGATATATTACACTTAAGAACTAAATAACAATAAATAATGAATAAAATTTAATAACAATTCGTAAAACTATGCATAAACATAACAGAAATAAAGTTTTTAGATAAAATAAATAAACAATATAACACAAGAAATAACAACTATATATATTAAATTTTATTTAAAACATTCAAACGATGAAGGAAGTATAGAACCCGGTCAACGGCCGAGGCACTATCTCCCAACATCGTCTGCAAACAGTTGCTCAGACCACACATAACACGCACATTTTGAAAACCATCACAATCGAGCAGTATATGTTTAATTGTGATGGTTTCCCTACAGAATTCGCATTCAGGTGGGTCCCCGCCCCCCATCAGAAATCCATGTGTTAACATGGAGTGACCAATGCGAAGACGGGTGATCACCAACTCTTCTCTGCGACTTGCACGTATTGACGACCCCCAAGGACGAACTGTACTTTTGATTACCCTCAATTTGTTACTGCTTGTAGCTGCCCATTCATTTTCCCACTGTAGAAGAATTAAATGTTTTACGTGACAAAGAAAGTCAGACACTATTACACGTGCAGTGCATGGCGGCAGAAAAGTTGCTTCCTTTGCCGCATTATCCCCTACAGTGTTCCCAAATATTCCACAGTGACCTTGAATCCAGATAAATGATACTCTTGCACCTCGTAGTTCAAGTCTATGGACAGAGCACAGAATATCTTGAACCAGAGGGTTTACCGAATACATATCCCGGATTGCCTGGAGGGCACTTTTTGAATCAGAACAAACTACGAAATGCAAACTATCGAATTTAATGGTATTCAGAGCCTTTAAGATGGCAAAGAGTTCGGCCGTAAAGACACTACAAATTGAGGGTAATCCATAATTATATGTTTCGTCCAGTGAGTAAAATGCACACCCAACATTGTTATTCATCTTAGAGCCATCTGTGAAAATAAATTTAGCAGATGGATATGAACTAGAAAGTCGAAAAAACTCACGTTGATACGCAATGTTAGGTGTGTTGTCTTTCTGGTATGCACACAAGGAGAAATCAAAGGTCGGCATATTGATTTTCCATGGAGGGACAAGACAAAAGGACCTTTCAAACATTGGGGGTAGTTCAATACGTAAGTCATCAAAAATACGGGAAGTTCTAATACCAAGAGGAGCAGTAGCATTCGGTCGAGTTTCATACTGTCGCACCAATTGATTTTTGAAAACTATATTAAAAGTAGGGTGCCATGGTTTAGATGATAAATTGCTTAAGTAAGTTAACTGTAGTTTCTGTCTCCGTCGAGAGAGTGAAGGTTCCCCAGCATCGGCGAGAATACTCACGACGGGACTTGAACGGAAAGCACCAGAAACAAGGCGGATTGCCGAGTTATGGACGGGATCTAGTTTCTTTAAAATCGATGGTCTAGCAGATGAATAAACAATGCTGCCATAATCAATTCGCGAACGAATTACGGCACGGTAAAACATCAGCATACACGTCCTATCAGCACCCCATCGAGACCCACTAAGAACCCTCAACATATCGAGGATTTTATTACATCGTAATTTTAAATCACGCACGTGAGGGCTCCACGAGAGTTTTTCGTCGAGTATTAGACCCAAGAATCGAACGGATGGAGAAGTCCGAAGCTGTATACCATCAAGATATAACGACGGAGCCTGGATCTGTCTACGGCGACTGAAAGCAATACACTGAGTTTTAGCAGCGGAGAATTTAAAGCCAGTAGTTCTCGTCCAGGTCTCAACCTATTTATTACCAGCTGAAGGGTTCTTTCAGCTGTTGCCATGTTTCTGGTGCTTACGTAAATAGCAAAATCGTCTACAAAGAGAGAACATCTGACAGGGGACCGTACGTTAGACGTTATGCTATTGATTGCAATAGCAAACAGAGTAACACTAAGTACACTCCCTGTGGAACACCATTCTCTAAGTAGAAACGATCTGATAGCGTACTACCAAGACGCACCCTAAAATACCTATTACTGAGGAAGTTTTTGATAAAATGCAGAATCCTGCCCTGTATACCCCATGATTTTAATGTGTTCAAAATTCCCTTCTCCAAGCCATGTCGTATGCCTTCTCTAGGTCGAAAAAACAGCTACTAGTGTTTGACGCAAGAGGAACGCATTTTGTATCGCAGATTCCAAAGATACTAATTGATCCACAGAACATCGTCCTTGCCTAAAGCCGCACTGGTCTTTGCAAAGTAAATTGTTGGTTTCAAATACCAAACAAATCGACGATTTACCATTTTTTCTACCAGCTTGCAAAGAACGCTAGTAAGAGAAATCGGACGATAGCTACTTGCATCAGTTTTATCTTTACCTGGCTTAAGAATAGGAATTACTATTGCTTCCAACCAAGCGTCAGGAAAGTATGTTCATCGAATATACGATTGTATATCTCGATTTTTTTTTTTTTTTTTCGGCGAAAAACCGTTCAAGTTATCATCGCCGTAACGAAAATGAAAGTACATATAACAAAAAAAAATTAAACAAAATTTTACGTAAGAATAAAACAACAACAACAAACTATAACATTAAAATAAATTAAAAATTTAGATAACAGGTATAGATTATATTACACTTAAGAACTAAATAACAATAAATAATCAATAAAATTTAATAACAATTCGTAAAAGTATGCATAAACATAACAGAAATAAAGCTTTTAGATAAAATAAATAAATAAATAACACAAGAAATAACAACTATATAAATTAAATTTTATTTAAAACATTCAGACGATGAAGGAAGTCTAGAACCCGGTCAACGGCCGAGGCACTATCTCCCAACATCGTCTGCAAACAGTTGCTCAGACCACACATAAAACGCACATTTTGGAAACCATCACAATCGAGCAATATATGTCTTATTGTGATGGTTTCCCTACAGAACTCGCATTTAGGTGGGTCCCCGCGTTCCATCAGAAATCCATGCGTTAACATGGAGTGACCGATGCGAAGGCGGGTGATCACCACCTCTTCTCTACGACTTGCACGTATTGACGACCCCAAGGACGAACAGTACTTTTAATTACCCTCAATTTGTTACAGCTTGTAGCTGCCCATTCATTTTCCCACTGTAGAAGAATTAAATGTTTTACGTGACAAAGAAAGTCAGACACTATTACACGTTCAGTGCATGGCAGCATAAAAGTTGCTTCCTTTGCCGCATTATCCGCTACAGTGTTTCCTAATATTCCACAGTGACCAGGAATCCAGATAAATGATACTCTTGCACCTCGTAGTTCAAGTCTATGGACAGAGCACAGAATATCTTGAACCAGAGGGTTTACCGAATACATATCCCGGATTGCCTGGAGGGCACTTTTTGAATCAGAACAAACTACGAAATGCAAACTATCGAATTCAATAGTGTTCAGAGCCTTTAAGATGGCAAAGAGTTCGGCTGTAAAGACACTACAAGTTGAGGGTAATCCATACTTATACGTTTCGTCCAGTGAGTAAAATGCGCACCCAACATTGTTATTCATCTTAGAGCCATCTGTGAAAATAAATTTAGCAGATGGATATGAACTAGTCAGTCGAAAAACTCACGTTGATACACAATGTTAGGAGTGTTGTCTTTCTGGTATGCACACAAGGAGAAATCAAAGGTCGGCATATTGATTTTCCACGGAGGGACAAGACAAAAGGACCTTTCAAACATTGGGGTAGTTCAATACGTAAGTCATCAAAAATACGGGAAGTTCTAATACCAAGAGGAGCAGTAGCATTCGGTCGAGTTTCATACTGTCGCACCAATTGATTTTTGAAAACTGTATTAAAAGCAGGGTGCCATGGTTTAGATGATAAATTGCTTAAATAAGTTAACTGTAGTTTCTGTCTCCGTCGAGAGAGTGAAGGTTCCCCAGCATCGGCGAGAATACTCACGACGGGACTTGAACGGAAAGCACCAGAAACAAGGCGGATTGCAGAGTTATGGACGGGATCTAGTTGCTTTAAAATCGATGGTCTAGCAGATGAATAAACAATGCTGCCATAATCAATTCGCGAACGAATTACGGCACGGTAAAACATCAGCATACAGGTCCTATCAGCACCCCATCGAGACCCACTAAGAACCCTCAACATATCCAGGATTTTATTACATCTTAATTTTAAATCACGCACGTGAGGGCTCCACGAGAGCCTTTCGTCGAGTATTAGACCCAAGAATCGAACGGATGGAGAAGTCCGAAGCTGTATACCATCAAGATATAACGACGGAGCCTGGATCTGTCGACGGCGACTGAAAGCAATACACTGAGTTTTAGCAGCGGAGAATTTAAAGCCAGTAGTTTTCGTCCAGGACTGCAACCTATTTATTACCAGCTGAAGGGTTCTTTCAGCTGTTGCCATGTTTCTGGTGCTTACGTAAATAGCAAAATCGTCTACAAAGAGAGAACATCTGACAGGGGACCGTACATTAGATGTTATGCTATTGATTGCAATAGCAAACAGAGTAACACTAAGTACACTCCCCTGTGGAACACCATTCTCTAAGTAGAAACGATCTGATAGCGTACTACCAAGACGCACCCTAAAATACCTATTACTGAGGAAGTTTTTGATAAAATGCAGAATCCTGCCCTGTATACCCCATTATTTTAATGTGTTCAAAATTCCCCTTCTCCAAGCCATATCGTATGCCTTCTCTAGGTCGAAAAAAACAGCTACTAGTGTTTGACGCAAGAGAAACGCATTTTGTATTGCAGATTCCAAAGATACTAATTGATCCACAGAACATCGTCCTTGCCTAAAGCCGCACTGGTCTTTGCAAAGTAAATTGTTGGTTTCCAAATACCAAACAAGGCGACGATTTACCATTTTTTCCACCAGCTTGCAAAGAACGCTAGTAAGAGAAATCGGACGATATCTACTTGCATCAGTTTTATCTTTACCTGGCTTAAGAATAGGAATTACTATTGCTTCCAACCAAGCGTCAGGGAAAGTATGTTCATCGAATATACGATTGTATATCTCGAGGAGGGCAAACCTACCTGACGTTGGAAGGTTTTTTATCATGGAATATAGGAGGTTGTCAGGACCGGGAGCTGTGTCCTTCGTTGAAGACAGTGCAGATTCCAGCTCATGCAGAGTAAACAGCCTATTAAGAGGAGAGTCGTCACAAGTACCGATGGTGAACGGCAATGGTTCCACTGCACTTTTGTATTTACGAAAAGCAGCGTTATACGCCGTAGAACAGGAATAACTAGAAAAGGATGATCCTAATAAATTTACAATATCGGAACACTGAGAAACTAACTCTCTATTCGGCCGTTTAAGACCCATCAACTCCGTGGATGGAACACGGCCAGATATAGAGCGCAGTTTCTTCCAGACGACAGATGTTGGCGTTGTTCTGCATATTGTTCCGACATATTTCGACCAAGATTCCTTTCTACTTTGTCTAAAAGTTCTTCGAGCTTTAGCTCGAAGGATTTTGTAACGCTCAAGATTTTCATCTGTCGGGCTTTTGTTGAATATCCGTAGTGCTTTTCGGCGTAAACGCAAAGCCTCCTTACAGTCCTCGTTCCACCAAGGAACAGATGGACGATGTGGGTATGCGGATGTTTTAGGAATAACATCCTCGGCTACATTTAAAATCGTATTGGTGAATTTCTTAACCACTTCGTTAATGCAGTTCATTTCAATGTCTGGTGATACAAATCTTTTGCAAATTCTTCCCAATTTGCCTTTTAAGGATCCAACGCGGCAGGCGTCGTTGCACATGAGCGAAAGTACAAAATGAAATATTAATGGGATTATGATCACTGCCATACAGATCTGGTAACACCGACCATTCAAACTTTGTTGCCAAAGCTGGACTACAAAATGACAAATCGACAACTGTCCATCCGCCAGTAGATGCTGATAAATGAGTCGGGGAACCGTCATTTAGAAGACACAAATCTAAGTTTGACCGTATTCCTTCGATTCGTATTCCCCTTGAGTTACAGGATAAGGAACCCCATGAAGTATGGTGAGCGTTAAAATCACCTGTCAATAAAATCGGTTGTGGCAACTGAGATATTAAATCATATACTTCATGATGTTGGAAATTGTAACTAGGCGGCAAGTAAAGGCAACAGACGGTAACTTTGAATGGAACGGTAATCTGAACGGCAACAGCTTGTAAAGGAGTTATTATATTGACAGATATGGACTGGACAGAGTTGTGTACCAATATGGCTACGCCACCTCTGGCTCTTTCCTCAGTGACGAAATCTGCTCTGAAAATAGAATAACCCCTAAAATTGAAGGTGTGGGATTCATGCAAGTGCGTCTCTTGGAGACACATTATTAGAGGAGATGAATCTCGCACAAGAACTTTGAGATCTTCAATATGGCTTCTTATCCCATTAAGATTCCACTGTATCACATTGTTCTTAATGGAAAATGCAGACATTGAAATAAAATAAATTAATATAGCAGCGGGTTCTGTTCGTTTTGGTCACATATTAATTCAGATTTATCGGAGTCTATCGACATCAAATCACTGGTGTGATTTATGTCGGACTTACTGTGATTGATGTCCGACTCTGTAGAAATAGTAGTTTTGGAAGGAGGCACCTTGGAAGCAACTCCTTCCTTTGATTTTTTTTCCTTCTTTGTTAGTATTTTTTCTTTTTTTGACACAACTACTGGTGGGTATGTGTTTGATTTTTTAAGAAAATGGGCTAGTGCAGAAGGAACGTTTTTAGACGAAGACTTTAACACTTGCGACTTTGTTCTTACGCCTAGATTGGAAGAAGATGGATTTGCTTCCAGAATTACAGGCCTTGGATTCTTTGTCACAAGGGTTTTACTAGCGACTTTCGAAAGGTGAGTATCCTTTCCTTTTGAAGACACTTGAGAGGAAGACATTTCAGACGATTTAGACAGCGAATCGGGAATGGAACCCGCAGAAATCAGAGTTAGCAATTGAGCTACCTGTTCCGATAATGCTTTTACCGTTTTAGTTAGCTCTTCGCAATTAGCACACGATGATTTACTAGTAGAGGTGGCAGCAGCAAACGATTTACCTTCAATTATTGATTTTGAGCTTTTGAAAACCTTCCTTGCTTCTGAAAAAGATATCTTGTCCTTGGCCATGATAGAAAGAATGGCTTTCTCGTCTTTAAACTTGGGGCAGTCAAAGGAACGAGCGGGATGGTCTCCACCACAATTCGAACACTTTGGAACATTTTTGCATTGCTCACTATCATGACCATTACCACTACAATTACCGCATACCTGATCCTTCTGGCATGTAGAGCTCACGTGTCCAAAACCCTGGCATTTAAAACACCGTCTCGGGTTTGGAACGTATGGCCTTACCGAAAGGCGCTGGTACCCGGCATAGATGTGGTCTGGTACGGTAGGTTTACCAAAAGTCAAGATCAAAGAGGCAGTAGCTACTTTTTGCCCCTTCTCGTTACGAAAAATACGGCACACGTCTACAAATGATTGCTTTGCCAACTCTTGTTTAATCTCCTCTAGTTCAACATGGAGGAGATCTCTGCAAGTCACCACTCCCTTAGCAGAATTTAATGTTCTGTAGGGTTCCACAGAAACCTTGACGCTATCAAAAATGATGTCATATTTAACAGCGATAGGCTCTGCTTATCGCTATTAGTCTGAACCAGTAAGGTCCCGTTCTGCAGCTTTTAATTGAAGCTACGGGACCTGCTCTTCCAACAATTGCCTTATTAATCAAAAAGGGCGATACTTTAGATAAGTCCGCCCTTCCATCGAGTTCTTAAAAATTAAGTATCTAGGAGATGGTAACTGAAGTGTTTCAGTACTCATCTCCTTGCCTCCCACATTTTCATCCTTCTCCACTAAACCAACAGACCCGTTTGACAAAGTCGAACGAGGCCTCTTTAACGGAACTTTGGCGATTTTGTTTATGATTTCCATAGTTTGTTTTACCGAGCGATTCATGAACGAAGATGTTTCGAACAACTGGCACAGGGTGCACCCAGACGACCACCAGCAGCCCAGGATACTCGAACTAAAGCAAGAACCCCCAATAATAATAAAAAAAAAAAAAAAAAAAAAATTGGGTGGGACCTCCAGATATCCTGGAGCCGAAACACATGTCTGTCAGCACTCCAGAATATTTTAGGAATGGGTTCCGGTACAACGTTACGGTTCCCCAAACCCAAGTACTACTGGCAGCCGCCCTCTATGAACTCACAGAATGCACCACTTGTTTCGATAGACTCAGTTATGGGCTCCGACACCCATAACTCAACATTCATGTGCTTGCCAGACGCCTATAGGCTGCTCGGTCCCAGAACTTATCCCATCAGAGGTCCTCGGCAGTGCTAGGCACACATCAGGTTCCACCTACTTGGCCCCGCCAAAGGAAACCAAGCAGCATCGCCACTCCCAGACGTAACGGAACAAGTACAGCAAATCCCTAAATGTATGTGTGTTTGTAAGGTGTTTAAATCGTAAGTGTAGTGCTGTAAGTGTTAAGTGTGTGTTAGACTCGGGTGCCGCGAGGTTCGTCTAGGTCCTCTCACTAGATGCAGCTAGTCTGCACCCCCCTGCGGGTCTGTAAGTGTTTGTGTGAGAGAGTGTGTTTGTGGATGTTGTGTGTTGTGTGTATGTGGAGTAAATGAGTGAGAGTAGAATGAGCTAGAGGTATGGTGGGGTCGCTAAGCCCATCAGCTGCTCACTTCAGCTGCCTCCGCCGGCTAATCGGTAAAATGATGACTGTGATCGCTCATGTAGGGCAAACTGTAACTTTACGTATCCAGTAATTTTTTTGAATTGTGGTAAATATTAGGTTAGTGATATGTTTTTTTTCAAAATAATTTTTCCGATTTGAGGCGATATTAGAACTTATAGATATATGTATATAATTCGGATAACAATTATAAAAAAAGAAAGCAGGTCTTAGGCACGCTTTTTAGTAATTTTTATTTTTGTTTATTTGTTGTACAGATTCTGTTGCTGATTGTTTTCTTACGATGACGCACGTTTTCCAATATCCGCCTATTTTCCGAAATATATTATCATATTTGGACAAAAAGGATCAGATGGAATTTGCTATCGCTGTAAATCAGATAGACAATATTTTTTTAGTAGCTATAACAAGAGGCGATGACGATTTCGCGTGTGTCATTTTACGTACGTACGGGCACTACATATCCGAACGTTTTTTTGATTTGTTTTCTTTATTACACTGGGCCTATATATCGCGATGTAGGTACTTCCCCATTGAAAAAATTATCCGATATAAGGAATACGTAAATTGGTATGAACTATGTTCGAATCGAGCGCTAAGCGAGTGCTTTCTTAGACAATACAGCACTTTTGTCAATTGGACGGGTGTAGCTAAATTTCAAATTTTGTCGAACAATTTCATACGTGATTTTAAACACGAAATAGATTGGTCTGAAATGTGCAAGCACCAACTATTTTCTGAAAATACTTTACGAGAGTTTCATTCGTTCTTACATTGGACGAATGTCAGTATTTTTCAGTGTCTATCTGAATGTTTTATAAGAGATTTTGCGGATAGAGTAGACTGGTTTGAAATTTCTAAGCGACAGACTTTATCGGAATCTTTTATTCGCGAGTTTCGAGATCGCGTATTCTGGCAGCGTATATCCGTATTTCAGACCTTATCGGAAGCTTTTATAAGAGAGTTTCAATATTTTCTCGACTTGGAAGAAATTTTTCTACATCAAGTACTGTCGGCTGATTTTATGTTAGAATTTTTGGGGCGCCTTACTTTACCTACTTTCAATCGGATAAATGCGGAAACGTTACACCGTCGGCTACGTCATGACTACCGTCCTCTTTTCCTACACATGGAACAGGAAGGAATAGACTTTGTGCAATGGTTTATTTTATTTTTATTTTTTTATTTTTTTTATTTTTTTATTTTTTTATTTTTTTTATTTTTTTATTTTATTAATATAGTATACACGGCACAGTGCAGGTTACCATTAAAAGTATTTTCTACAAACTAATTCGATGGAGAATCAAAGTAGACCACCTGTAAGTAATATATACACATACACATATTTATATCTCTTTTCTAATATTTTGAAAGAACATTTTTCAAAAAAATTTTTTTTTATTAGTCTTCTCCTGCTGATCGACAAACTGATCAATCTCCTCCTGCTGCTGCTTCTGCTGATAGACAGGCTGATCAACCGTCTCCCAACCCTTCTGTGAGTTCCTCGGCATCCACCTTTGTATTTTTGGATGTACCAGGGTCGGTTAGTGAGAGCGGCTTTAGACACTTTCGGCGCGGACGACTGACCTCACCAGGATTTATGTCTCGTTATATTTCCTTCAATCAGCGATATAGGTTGAGGGTTTCTGTAAGTATTTTTTTTTGGGAAAATGGGAACACAATAACACCTTTATTTTCAAATTAATATATAAATTAATTATGTTTTTTTTTTGTTTTTAGTGTCGTCGATGTTTCAGAGAATACACAGAGGATGATCTCCCTCCTACACCAGTCACATTGAATGTGATTCGTGACACTGTGGAGAATTTACGCACAGCATTCGTCGATTTAGAAATGTTTTCTAGGTGCTCTCCATACAGTACAGATCGCCTATTTGCCGTACAGAACTACAGACTAGCTGCGTTTGAACTCAGCCGTTCCTTCTCTGTAGGATTTGACAGACTGAACCGTCATGGACCGCGTCCTGTGGACATACAAACTGCTTTCATTTTACCGAGAACTGAGGGTTGTAATCCACGTCGTTTGCCGTCTCATTGCCCTGTTTGCCTAGACCAGCCTCAAGACACCGCTTTACTCCCATGTGGACATGTTTTGTGTGGTGAATGCTCGATTTATTTACAACGTTGCCCAGTTTGTCGTACATTTATTGAGGACGTTCAGAAATTGTATTTTTAACTATTTGAGCACATGAAAAGAAAACATTTGTGATGCATTGTTATGTTTCCTAACTGTATAACATTACATTGTGCGCGAAATCTGTATTTTTTTTTATCTGTTCATTATTTTTTTATTTGTACCTTGTAACTAATTTGTAAGTCTTTTTTCCATTAACTCAATATTTACCATAATTCAACAATATGTCATGTATTTTAGTGTCTTTTTGTTTGTTTTGCAAGCAAACGATGTTTAAAATAAAACAAATACAATTTTATGTTTACATCTTTGTTTCTTTTTCCTTATTTTTCACGTAAGACGAGAGAGAGAGAGAGAGAGAGAGAGGTGGTCATAGATAGACTTACTTTGTATGTTTATATAACGCACTATCCGCAGACCCTGGGGCACGTAACACGACGGCGGCGGTGGCTAGAGAGAGGTCATAGATTGACGTTCTTTATATGTTTATATAACACGATGGCGGCGGCCATTGAACGGAGTATGACGCACTATCCACAGGCCCGGGGCACGGATGGCGACGGCCATAGAATGAAGTACTTTATATGTTTATATAACGCGCCATCCACAGGCCCTGGGCACGGATGGCGGCTGCCATAGAATGAAGTACTTTATATGTTTATATAACGCACTATCCACAGGCCCGGGGCACGTAACACGATGGCGGCTGCCATAGAATGAAGTACTTTATATATGTTTATATAACGCACTATCCACCGTCTCAGGGCGGGCTAGGCAAGTACCACGATGGCGATTCGATCGGGCAAACCCGAGCGGAATCGGTGTTCGTTTCATATATCTCGAATCGTACTAATTTCCCAAGACGCTCCCGCGTGGTACAGTGGTCATAGCGTGCGCCTCACACGCGCAACGTCCCCGGTTCGAGCCCCGCCAGAAACGCGCAACTTTTTATTCGATTAATTAATAACGCACACACCGACGTCACACTATCCACCGGCCCGGGGTACGTAACACGATGGCGGCAGCCATAGAATGAGGTACTTTATATGTTTATATAACACACTATCCACAGGCCCGGGGCACGTAACACGATGCCGGTGGTGGCCATAGATTGAAGTACTTTATATGTTTATATAACGCACTATCCACCGTCTCAGGGCTGGTTAGGCGCGTACCATATGTCACACATCCACCCCTACGTCACACCATGAAGTCACACTCGGCCAATCAGAGCGCTGGGATATACCGCTGGGAATCCTACTTCTTGCACCTCGTAGTTCAGGTCTATGGACAGAGCACAGAATATCTTGAACCAGAGGGTTTACCGAATACATATCCCGGATTGCCTGGAGGGCACTTTTTGAATCAGAACAAACTACGAAATGCAAACTATCGAATTCAATAGTATTCAGAGCCTTTAAGATGGCAAAGAGTTCGGCCGTAAAGATACTACAAATTGAGGGTAATCCATACCTATATGTTTCGTCCTGTGAATATTTTTTTTTTTTTTCTTTCCGGCGAAAAACCGTTCAGGTTATCATCGCCGTCACGAAAAATGAGAGTATATATATTTTAAAAAAATTAAACAAAATTTTACTTAAGAAAAAAGCAACAAAAACAACAAAACAACAACAACAAACTATAACAGTAAAAATAAATTAAAAATTTAGATAACAGCTATAGATATATTACACTTAAGAACTAAATAACAATAAATAATGAATAAAATTTAATAACAATTCGTAAAACTATGCATAAACATAACAGAAATAAAGTTTTTAGATAAAATAAATAAATAATATAACACAAGAAATAACAACTATATATATTAAATTTTATTTAAAACATTCAAACGATGAAGGAAGTATAGAACCCGGTCAACGGCCGAGGCACTATCTACCAATATCGTCTGCAAACAGTTGCTCAGACCACACATAAAACGCACATTTTAGAAACCATCACAATCGAGCAATACATGTCTTATTGTGATGGTTTCCCTACAGAACTCGCATTTAGGTGGGTCCCCGCGTTCCATCAGAAATCCATGTGTTAACATGGAGTGACCAATGCGAAGACGGGTGATCACCACCTCTTCTCTACGACTTGCACGTATTGACGACAAGGCTGTAAAGACACTACAAGTTGAGGGTAATCCATACTTATACGTTTCGTCCAGTGAGTAAAATGCACACCCAACATTGTTATTCATCTTAGAGCCATCTGTGAAAATAAATTTAGCAGATGGATATGAACTAGTCAGTCGAAAAAACTCACGTTGATACGCAATGTTAGGAGTGTTGTCTTTCTGGTATGCACACAAGGAGAAATCAAAGGTCGGCATATTGATTTTCCACGGAGGGACAAAACAAAAGGACCTTTCAAACATTGGGGGTAGTTCAATACGTAAGTCATCAAAATTACGGGAAGTTCTAATACCAAGATGAGCAGTAGCATTCGGTCGAGTTTCATACTTTCGCACCAAAAATTTTTGAAAACTGTATTAAAAGCAGGGTGCCATGGTTTAGATGATAGATTACTTAAATAAGTTAACTGTAGTTTCTGTCTCCGTCGAGAGAGGGAAGGTTCCCCAGCATCGGCGAAAATACTCACGACGGGACTTGAACGGAAAGCACCAGAAACAAGGCGGATTGCAGAGTTATGGACGGGATCTAGTTTCTTTAAAATCGATGGTCTAGCAGATGAATAAACAGTGCTGCCATAATCAATTCGCGAACGAATTACGGCACGGTAAAACATCAGCATACAGGTCCCATCAGCACCCCATCGAGACCAACTAAGAACCCTCAACATATCGAGGATTTTATTACATCGTAATTTTAAATCACGCACGTGAGGGCTCCACGAGAGCCTTTCGTCGAGTATTAGACCCAAGAATCGAACGGATGGAGAAGTCCGAAGCTGTATACCATCAAGATATAACGACGGAGCCTGGATCTGTCGACGGCGACTGAAAGCAATACACTGAGTTTTAGCAACGGAGAATTTAAAGCTAGTAGTTTTCGTCCAGGTCTGCAACCTATTTATTACCAGCTGAAGGGTTCTTTCAGCTGTTGCCATGTTTCTGGTGCTTACGTAAATAGTAAAATCGTCTACAAAGAGAGAACATCTGACAGGGGACCGTACAGTAGATGTTATGCTATTGATTGCAATAGCAAACAGAGTAACACTAAGTACACTCCCCTGTGGAACACCATTCTCTAAGTAGAAACGATCTGATAGCGTACTACCAAGACGCACCCTAAAATACCTATTACTGAGGAAGTTTTGGATAAAATGCAGAATCCTGCCCTGTATACCTCATGATTTTTATGTGTTTTCAAAATTCCCCTTCTCCAAGCCATGTCGTATGCCTTCTCTAGGTCGAAAAAAGCAGCTACTAGTGTTTGACGCAAGAGGAACGCATTTTGTATCGCAGATTCTAAAGATACTAATTGATCCACAGAACTTCGTCCTTGCCTAAAGCCGCACTGGTCTTTGCAAAGTAAATTGTTGGTTTTCAAATACCAAACAAGGCGACGATTTACCATTTTTTCTACCAGCTTGCAAAGAACGCTAGTAAGAGAAATCGGACGATAGCTACTTGCATCAGTTTTATCTTTACCTGGCTTAAGAATAGAATTACTATTGCTTCCAAACAACTGTCAGGAAAGTATGTTCATCGAATATACGATTGTATATCTCGAGGAGGGCAAGCCTACCTGACGTTGGAAGGTTTCACAATCGAGCAAATATATGTTTAATTGTGATGGTTTCTACAGAATTCGGTCAACGGCTTCGGGCACTCAGGTGTCTGCAAACAGTCCACATAAAATATTTAATATAGTTTTAGAAACCCATCATCAGATATCCATGCGTTAACATCAGGAGTTAACATGGACTGACCGATACGAAGGCAGGTGATCACCACTTTCTCTGCGACTTGCACGGCATGACGACCCCTGGCGAGGACCAGACTGTACTTTTGATTACCTCAATTTATTTCTGCTTGTAGCTGCCCATTCATTTTCCCACTGTAGATGAATTAAATGTTTTACGGATGAAAGGAAGTCAGACACGATTATACGTTGAGTGCATGGCGGAAGAAAAGTTATTCCTTTTGCCGCATTATCCGCTCATAGTGTTCCCAGATATTCCACATGGCCAGGAATCCAGATAAATGATACTCTTGCACTCGTAGTTCAAGTCTATGGACAGAGCACAAAATATCTTGAACCAGAGGGTTTACTTCAATACATATCCCGGATTGCCTGGAGGGTACTTTGAATCAGAACAACAAACTACGTAATGCAAACTATCGAATTTAATAGTGTTCAAAGCCTCTTAAGATGGCAAAGAGTTCGGCCGTAAAGACACTACAAATTGAGGGGTAATCCATACTTATACGTTTCGTCCAGTGAAATAAAATGCACACCCAACATTATCGTTCATCTTAGAACCATCTGTGAAAATAAGATTAGCAGATGGATATGAATTAGTCCAGACGAGAACTAAGGAAGTTTTGGATAAAATGCAGAATCCTGCCCTGTATACCCCATGATTTTAATGTGTTCAAAATTCCCTTCTCCAAAGCCATGTCGTATGCCTTCTCTAGGTCGAAAAAAAACAGCTACTAGTGTTTGACGCAAGAGGAACGCATTTTGTATCGCAGATTCCAAAGATACTAATTGATCCACAGAACATCGTCCTTGCCTAAAGCCGCACTGGTCTTTGCAAAGTAAATTGTTGGTTTTCAAATACCAAACAAGGCGACGATTTACCATTTTTTCTACCAGCTTGCAAAGAACGCTAGTAAGAGAAATCGGACGATAGCTACTTGCATCAGTTTTATCTTTACCTGGCTTAAGAATAGGAATTACTATTGCTTCCAAACAACTGTCAGGGAAAGTATGTTCATCGAATATACGATTGTATATCTCGAGGAGGGCAAGCCTACCTGACGTTGGAAGGTTTTTGATCATGGAATATACGAGGTTGTCAGGACCGGGAGCTGTGTCCTTTGTTGAAGACAGTGCAGATTCCAGCTCATGCAGAGTAAACAGCCTATTAAGAGGAGAGTCGTCAGAAGTACCGATGGTGAACGGCAATGGTTCCACTGCACTTTTGTATTTACGAAAAGCAGCGTTATACGCTGTAGAACAGGAATAACTAGAAAAGGATGATCCTAATAAATTTACAATATCGGAACACTGAGAAACTAACTCTCCATTCGGCCGTTTAAGACCCATCAACTCCGTGGATGGAACACGGCCAGATATAGAGCGCAGTTTCTTCCAGACGACAGATGTTGGCGTTGTTCTGCATATTGTTCCAACATATTGCGACCAAGATTCCTTTCTACTTTGTCTAAAAATTCTTCGAGCTTTAGCTCGAAGGATTTTGTAACGCTCAAGATTTTCATCTGTCGGGCTTTTGTTGAATATCCGTAGTGCTTTTCGGCGTAAACGCAAAGCCTCCTTACAGTCCTCGTTCCACCAAGGAACAGATGGACGATGTGGGTATGCGGATGTTTTAGGAATAACATCCTCGGCTACATTTAAAATCGTATTGGTGAATTTCTTAACCACTGCGTTAATGCAGTTCATTTCAATGTCTGGTGATACAAATCTTTTTGCAAATTCTTCCCAATTTGCCTTTTTAAGGATCCAACGCAGCAGGCGTCGTTGCACATGAGGTAAAGTACAAAATGAAATATTAATGGGATTATGATCACTGCCATACAGATCTGGTAACACCGACCATTCAAACTTTGTTACAACACAACTACTAGTGGGTATGTGTTTGATTTTTTAAGAAAATGGGCTAGTCCAGAAGGAACGTTTTTAGACGAAGACTTTAACACTTGCGACTTTGTTCTTACGCCTAGATTGGAAGAAGATGGATTTGCTTCCAGAATTACAGGCCTTGGATTCTTCGTCACGAGGGTTTTACTAGCGACTTTCGAAAGGTGAGTATCCTTTCCTTTTGAAGACACTTGAGAGGAAGACATTTCAGACGATTTAGACAGCGAATCGGGAATGGAACCCGCAGAAATCAGAGTTAGCAATTGAGCTACCTGTTCCGATAATGCTTGCGATAATGAACGGTAATCTGAACGGCAACCGCTTGTAAAGGAGTTATTATATTGACAGATATGGACTGGACAGAGTTGTGAACCAATATGGCTACACCACCTCTGGCTCTTTCCTCAGTGACGAAATCTGCTCTGAAAATAGAATAACCCCTAAAATTGAAGGTGTGGGATTCATGCAAGTGCGTCTCTTGGAGACACATTATTAGAGGAGATGAATCTCGCACAAGAACTTTGAGATCTTCGATATGGCTTCTTATCCCATTAATATTCCACTGTATCACATTGTTCTTAATGGAAAATGCAGACATTGAAATAAAATAAATTAATATAGCAGCGGGTTCTGTTCGTTTTTGTCATTTACTACTTTTGATTTATCAGAGTCTACCGACATCGAATCACTACTGTGATTTATGTCGGTCTCTGCAGATGTGTTTGTTTTGGAAGAAGCCGCTTTTGAAGCGGCTCCAATTTTGGTTTTTTTATCTTGCTTAGCTGTACTTTTAATCAACTTCTTTTCTGAAGTCTTAGACGCAACTACTGGTGGATATGTGTTCGATTTTTTCAAAAAATAGGCGAGACCAGGAGAAACGTTTTTCGAAGCAGGCTTTAGCACTTGTGACTTGGTTCGGGTCTTCAAGTTCGAAGAAGATGGAATTACCTCAGGACTTGCAGGTTTTGAAGTTTTAGTCACAAGTGATTTTGAAGCTTGAGTTTTAGCGGCAGTTGACTTAATGTCTTTCGAAATGTTGTCTACAGAGAAAGAAGATGTTTTAGTAATAGGAACAGGAGTGTTACCAGCACAAAACAGAGATAAGAGTTGAGCTACTTGTTCGGTTAAAACTTTTACGGTTTTTATCAGCTCTTCACAGTTGCGGCAAAAGGCCTTGCTGCTAGACGCGACAGCGGCAAAAGATTTTCCCTCAATATTTATTCTGGAGCTCTTGAAAGTTTTCTTCGCCTCTGAAAATGAGACTTTATCCTTAGCCATAATTGCTAGAATTGCTTTCTCGTCCTTAAACTTTGGACAGTTAAAGGAACGAGCCGGATGATCTCCACCACAATTGGAACACTTTGGGTCATCCGAGCAATTGTCACTATTATGGCTATTGGAACCACAATTACCACATATTTCAGGCCTTCTACATGCAGAACTCACGTGTCCAAAACCCTGACACTTAAAGCATCGTTTTGGGTTTGGCACGTAGGACGGACAGAAAGCCGTTGATACCCAGCAAATATGTGTTCCGGGATAACAGGCTTTCCAAAGTCAATATGAGGGACGCGGTTGGAACTTTTTTCCCGTTCTCGTTCCTCAGAATCCGCTGTACATCTGTGACCGACTCCGATGCTAATTCCGACTTTATCTCCTCCAGGTCTAAATGGAGGAGATCTCTACAGGTTACAACTCCTTTAGCGGAATTCAAAGACCTGTGTGGTTCCACCGTAACCTTAACTTTCTCGAAGAAAGACGTCATTTTTAAGAGCGACAACCTCTGCTTGTCGCTATTTGTCTGCACTAACAGCGTCCCGTTTTGCAGCTTCTTAATAGACGCTACGGGACCTGCTCTTCCCACTATGGCTTTGTTAATGAGGAAGGGCGACACCTTAGACAGGTCCGAACCTTCCTCACAATTTTTAAATATTAAAAATCTTGGAGATGGTAGCTGAATAGGTACAGCACACATCTCCATTTCCTCTAGATTTTCACGACTCCCACTACTATCAACAGACCTGTTCGACGTAGTCGAACGAGGCCTCTTTAGCGAATTCTTGGCGTTTTGTTTTGAGTTTTCCATAATTTTGTTACCGAGCGATTCCAGGAATGTTGATATCTCGCACAAATGGTACAAGGTGCACCCAAACGTCACCAGTAGCCCAGGATACTCGAACTAAAGCGAGAATTCCCAATTAATTGGGGGGGGACCTATAATATCCTGGAGCCGAAGTACTCCAGAATCTTAGGAATGGGTTCCGGTACAACGTTACGGTTCCCCAAACCCAAGTACCACTGGCAGCCGCTCTCCATGTACTCACAGAATGCAACCATTTGTAACGATAGACCCAATTATAGGCTCCGACACCCATAATTCAACACCCATGTGCTTGCCAGGCGCCTATAGGCTGCTCGGTCCCAGCACTTGTCCCATCAGCGGTCCTCGGCAGTGCCAGGCACACATCAGGTTCCACATACTTGGCCCCGCCAAAGGAAACCAAGCAGTATATTACCACTCCCAGACATAACGGAACAAGTACAGCAAATCCCTAAATGTACGTGTGAGTGTAAAGTGTTTAAATCGTAAGTGTAGTGTTGTGAGTGTAAGTGTGTGTAAGAGACGGGTGCCGCGAGGCTCGTCCAAGTCCTCTCAATAGATGCAGCTAGTCTGTACCCCCCTGCGGGTGTATATGTGTTTGTGTGAGAGTGTGTGTGTATATATGTGGTGTGTATGTGGAGTAAATGAGTGAGAGTAGAATGAGCTAGAGGTATAGTCGGGTCGCAAAGCCCATCAGCTGCTCACTTCAGCTGCCTCCGCCGGATATTACTTCTGAAACAGAGGGTGCATGAAGTCCCTGCCTCTCATCAGAAATCCATGCGTTAGCAAGGAATGACCAATGCGAAGACGAGTAACCAACACTTCTTACGACTTGTCCATATTGACGACCTCCAAGGAAGAACATTTGTTTTAATTACCCTAATTTTGTTATCCGTAGCTGCCAACTCATTCTCCCAATCCACGAGAAGTAAAATGGATTAGTAAGATTTCATTGTGCAAAGGTCGATAGAACTGTCCAAATTACCCAAGAGTATTGAAAGAAATCAGAAATGGTTCGAGTATGTTAAATTGATTTTAAGACATGTTATACAACAGAATATATTCCGAATACTCTGGCAGTTGAGAGTGTAAAATATAGGAATGCATACTAGGCACTTCAAATTCTTGAAAATGAATTTATAAAATTGGAAAACGCATTTGGATGAATATTGAAAACATTTTTCTTGGAAAAGAATAACGGGTTAAAATTTTTACGGTTAAAAGATATTTGTTTACTTTTAATTGACAGTAAAAGGAAAAATTATAAATTTAATTGAAAATTTATTAGGAGAACATAATGCATCAAAATTAAATACTGTTGTTAAATATAGACCTACATTTATAAAGCCAACATCTAAGTCGGGCTTCTAAACAAAGAAAATGTTGCTGCTATTTTTAGAGAAAAACTTGTAAACAGAGTCTTACATTCAATGTTTTTTTAAAATTGCACAGAAGAAACCGTATGTCATTATGAGGGAAGCGAGTGGTCTTTATTATCTATAGTTGGTGTTCTTTTAAGATTCAGTCAGTGCCAGCCGCTGCTCGGTAGTATATATTTACCTTTTATAAAAACTATTACGTGTAATGAAGCTGTTAATAATCTTAAAAATTTAAATGATGAAAAATGCTTTCAGTGGGCAATTGTATCGCATATAACCGGCTCACATGTGGAAAGAATTACTAACAGTGTAGTAGTGCCCTAACAGTAAAAGCAGTGGAATTTCTTTATTGAATAGGCCTTTGTGGTAGAAAGCATGGCTTTGCGAATATCCGGGACAAAAACCATGATGTGACCATTGTTACAAAATTAACCAAAATTATCGTACTGGTTAGAAAACAGGATTTCCTTCACATGTTCATGAAATGTGCAGACAACGTCACTGTCAGACTGTTCTGTTCATTTCTGATTGTAAATACTCCAATGATTTTCCATGGAGGAACAAGACAAAAGGACGTTTCAAACATTGGGAGTAATTCAATACGTAAGTCATCAAAAATACGGGAAGTTCTAATACCAAGAGGAGCAGTAGCATTCGGTCGAGTTTCATACTGTCGCACCAATTGATTTTTGAAAACTGTATTAAAAGCAGGGTGCCAAGGTTTAGATGATAAATTGCTTACATAAGTTAGCTGTAGTTTCTGTCACCGTCGAAAGAGTGAAGGTTCCCCAGTCTCGGCTAGAATGCTTACAACGGGACTAGAACGGATAGACGAAAAACTCAAAAGTATCAGGCGTTTGGAGGATGTGGAAAGAATAACGACTGATTTCGGATATAAAATCGAAATCGAAATGGTAGACGGCGTGCAAATACACCAGCACGACCTCCAGCGGTTATGGCAGCCTAAAATGTCCAATCGTCGTCGTCGTCCTCGCCCACCAACACAGCCGCCGCCACCACCACCACCACCGCCACCACCACAGCCCCCGCAGACTGACCAGGCCCTCGATTTTGACATTCCCCCGACCCTAGACATCCTGGACGCTGACATGCTGGACTCCCTATTAGAATCGTTATCCCCTGACATGACCCTTAATACCCCTCCCCCTCCACCTCCTTCTGCTCCTTGAATCCGAGGAGCAGCGTACAAATGGCTTTTTTCAGGGCCCGCATAAACATATTCATGATTGTCCTCTGTGTTTGTACACGGGGTTGGAACCGTCTTACGAGGTGGTGAAGCCGCCGTCGTAGCCCACATTACAATCCGGTGTTAAGCAGAAGGCTTAACCCCTTGAGAAAGTAGCCCCAAACCATCGCTACTCCCGGTGACTACCACTCCATGGCAAAATTGTAGTCTCCCAAAAAGTTTTTCTTTTTTTTTTGCTTTATATTATTTAATTTTTTTTTGTATTTTTAATTTTTAGGTTAATACAATAAAAATTACACCGTCAGCGTAGCGTACGCGCACGCGCGCAAGGGAGAATCAACTCCACACCAGCCACACACAAAACCCAGGTTTACGGGAGAATTAACTCCGCGCCAGTGACCTCCATTTTTTTTTCCGGCGAAAAACCGTTCAGGTTATCATCGCCGTCACGAAGACGAAAGTACATACAAAAAAAATTAAACGAAATTTTACTTAAGAAAAAAAAACAACAACAAAAACAAACTATAACAGTAAAAATAAATTAAAAATTTAGATAAAAATTATAGATATATTACACTTAAGAACTAAATAACAATAAATAATGAATAAAATTTAAACAATTCGTAAAAGTATGCAAAACATAACAGAAATAAAGTTTTTAAATAAAATAAATAAATAAAATAACACAAGAAATTACAAATACAATAAATTAAATTTTGTTTAAAACATTCAGACGATGAAGGAAGTCTAGAACCCGGTCAACGGCCGAGGTACCATCTCCCAACATCGTCTGCAAACAGTTGCTCAGACCACACATAAAACGCACATTTTGGAAATCATCACAATCGAGCAATATATGTCTTATTGTGATGGATTCCCTACAGAACTCGCATTTAGGTGGGTCCCCGCGTTCCATCAGAAATCCATGCGTTAACATGGAGTGACCGATGCGAAGGCGGGTGATCACCACCTCTTCTCTCTAAAACAAAGAGATAAACAATATATATTTTTATTTTAAAGAAAATATTTACATATTAATTTTTTTTTTTTTTTTTTTTTTTTTTTTTAAATCCACCTCCATGGCCTTCTCCACCGCCTCCGCCGCCTATAACGCCTGTGCTTCCTCCAAGGCCTCCGCCTCCTCCAAGGCCTTATCGAATATGGATTGTTCTGCACTCGTCTCCGGATTCTTTTTGCCCTCAATTCTCTCGATCATGTCACTTAGGTTTTCGAATGTTTTTTCGGCAGCTTCGACTGCTTTTGTTAGGTTGTACACATCGCGTACTGTCTGCGTCATCAGCATTATAAAATCCTGATAATTTAATTTTGCAGGATTTTGAGACGATGGTAGCCCTGCCGATGTTGATGGTAGCCCTGCCGATGTTGGTGGTAGCCCTGCCGATGTTGATGGTAGCCCTGCCGATGTTGATGGTAGCCCTGCCGATGTTGATGGTAGCCCTGCCGATGTTGGTGGTAGCCCTGCCGATGTTGGTGGTAGCCCTGCCGATGTTGGTGGTAGCCCTGCCGATGTTGACGGAGCATCCCACAATCCTCCTCGAAATCTAACGGGGGAGGAATGAGCCCTGCCCATCTTGAAGGCGCTTCTTCTTCTTCTTCTTCCTCTATCTCCTCTTCATAGAAAGGGTCCTGTTCTTCTTCCATCAGTATATCTTCCACATCCGGCACAATATCCGGAACAATTTTGGATTGCAGGAAGCACATGGTAGCTGTAGTTGTAGTTGACTGATAAATGTGCTATGCGAAAGCTGGCAATATATAGCCGGAGAAAACTACGTCATGTTGGAACTGTTCCATTTTTTTTTTTTTTTTTTTTTTTTTTTTTTTTTTCCCGGCGAAAAACCGTTTAGGTTATCATCGCCGTCACGAAAAATGAGAGTATATATATATAAAAAAAAAAAAAAAAATTAAACAAAATTTTACTTAAGAAAAAGCAACAAAAACAACAAAACAACAACAACAAACTATAACAGTAAAAATAAATTAAAAATTTAGATAACAGCTATAGATATATTACACTTAAGAACTAAATAACAATAAATAATGAATAAAATAATAACAATTCGTAAAACTATGCATAAACATAACAGAAATAAAGTTTTTAAATAAAATAAATAAATAATATAACACAAGAAATAACAACTATATATATTAAATTTTATTTAAAACATTCAAACGATGAAGGAAGTATAGAACCCGGTCAACGGCCGAGGCACTATCTCCCAACATCGTCTGCAAACAGTTGCTCAGACCACACATAACACGCACATTTTGAAAACCATCACAATCGAGCAGTATATGTTTAATTGTGATGGTTTCCCTACAGAATTCGCATTCAGGTGGGTCCCCGCCTCCCATCAGAAATCCATGCGTTAACATGGAGTGACCAATGCGAAGACGGGTGATCACCACCTCTTCTCTGCGACTTGCACGTATTGACGACCCCAAGGACGAACTGTACTTTTGATTACCCTCAATTTGTTACTGCTTGTAGCTGCCCATTCATTTTCCCACTGTAGATGAATTAAATGTTTTACGTGACAAAGGAAGTCAGACACGAATACACGTTGAGTGCATGGCGGAAGAAAAGTTGCTTCCTTTGCCGCATTATCCGCTACAGTGTTCCCAAATATTCCACAGTGGCCAGGAATCCAGATAAATGATACTCTTGCACCTCGTAGTTCAAGTCTATGGACAGAGCACAGAATATCTTGAACCAGAGGGTTTACCGAATACATATCCCGGATTGCCTGGAGGGCACTTTTTGAATCAGAACAAACTACGAAATGCAAACTATCGAATTTAATGGTATTCAGAGCCTTTAAGATGGCAAAGAGTTCGGCCGTAAAGACACTACAAATTGAGGGTAATCCATAATTATATGTTTCGTCCAGTGAGTAAAATGCACACCCAACATTGTTATTCATCTTAGAGCCATCTGTGAAAATAAATTTAGCAGATGGATATGAACTAGAAAGTCGAAAAACTCACGTTGATACACAATGTTAGGTGTGTTGTCTTTCTGGTATGCACACAAGGAGAAATCAAATGTCGGCATATTGATTTTCCATGGAGGGACAAGACAAAAGGACCTTTCAAACATTGGGGTAGTTCAATACGTAAGTCATCAAAAATACGGGAAGTTCTAATACCAAGAGGAGCAGTAGCATTCGGTCGAGTTTCATACTGTCGCACCAATTGATTTTTGAAAACTGTATTAAAAGCAGGGTGCCATGGTTTAGATGATAAATTGCTTAAATAAGTTAACTGTAGTTTCTGTCTCCGTCGAGAGAGTGAAGGTTCCCAGCATCGGCGAGAATACTCACGACGGGACTTGAACGGAAAGCACCAGAAACAAGGCGGATTGCCGAGTTATGGACGGGATCTAGTTTCTTTAAAATCGATGGTCTAGCAGATGAATAAACAATGCTGCCATAATCAATTCGCGAACGAATTACGGCACGGTAAAACATCAGCATACAGGTCCTATCAGCACCCCATCGAGACCCACTAAGAACCCTCAACATATCCAGGATTTTATTACATCTTAATTTTAAATCACGCACGTGAGGGCTCCACGAGAGCCTTTCGTCGAGTATTAGACCCAAGAATCGAACGGATGGAGAAGTCCGAAGCTGTATACCATCAAGATATAACGACGGAGCCTGGATCTGTCTACGGCGACTGAAAGCAATACACTGAGTTTTAGCAGCGGAGAATTTAAAGCCAGTAGTTCTCGTCCAGGTCTGCAACCTATTTATTACCAGCTGAAGGGTTCTTTCAGCTGTTGCCATGTTTCTGGTGCTTACGTAAATAGCAAAATCGTCTACAAAGAGAGAACATCTGACAGGGGACCGCACATTAGACGTTATGCTATTAATTGCAATAGCAAAGAGAGTAACACTAAGTACACTCCCTGTGGAACACCATTCTCTAAGTAGAAACGATCTGATAGCGTACTACCAAGACGCACCCTAAAATACCTATTACTAAGGAAGTTTTGGATAAAATATAGAATCCTGCCTTGTATACCCCATGATTTTAAAGTGTTCAAAATTCCTCTTCTCCAAGCCATGTCGTATGCCTTCTCTAGGTCGAAAAAAACAGCTACTAGTGTTTGACGCAAGAGAAACGCATTTTGTATTGCAGATTCTAAAGACACTAATTGATCCACAGAACATCGTCCTTGCCTAAAGCCGCACTGGTCTTTGCAAAGTAAATTGTTGGTTTCCAAATACCAAACAAGGCGACGATTTACCATTTTTTCTACTAGCTTGCAAAGAACGCTGGTAAGAGAAATCGGACGATAGCTACTTGCATCAGTTTTATCTTTACCTGGCTTAAGAATAGGAATTACTATTGCTTCCAACCAACTGTCAGGGAAAGTATGTTCATCGAATATACGATTGTATATCTCGAGGAGGGCAAGCCTACCTGACGTTGGAAGGTTTTTGATCATGGAATATACGAGGTTGTCAGGACCGGGAGCTGTGTCCTTCGTTGAAGACAGTGCAGATTCCAGCTCTTGCAGAGTAAACTGACTATTAAGTGGAGAGTCGTCACAAGTACCGATGGTGAACGGCAATGGTTCCATTGCGCTTTTGTATTTACAAAAGGCAGCGTTATACGCCGTAGAACAGGAATAGCTAGCAAAAGATGATCCTAGTAAATTTACAATATCGGAACACTGAGAAACTAACTCTCCATTCGGCCGTTTAAGACCGATCAACTCCGTGTATGGAACACGGCCAGATATAGAGCGCAGTTTCTTCCAGACGACAGATGTTGGCGTTGTTCTGCATATTGTTCCGATATATTGCGACCAAGATTCCTTTCTACTTTCTCTAAAAATTCTTCGAGCTTTAGCTCTAAGAATTTTGTACCGCTCAAGATTTTCATCTGTCGGGCTTTTGTTGAATATCCGTAGTGCTTTTCGGCGTAGACGCAAAGCCTCCTTACAGTCCTCGTTCCACCAAGGAACAGATGGACGTGGTGGGTATGCGGATGTTTTAGGGATAACATCCTCGGCTACATTTAAAATTGTATTGGTGAATTTTTTAACCACTGTGTTAATGCAGTTCACTTCAATGTCTGGAGGTACAAATCTTTTAGCAAATTCTTCCCAATTTGCCTTTTTAAGGATCCATCGCGGCAGGCGTCGTTGCACATGACCGAAAGTACAAAATGAAATATTAATGGGAGTATGATCACTGCCATACAGATCTGGTAACACCGACCATTCAAACTTTGTTGCCAAAACTGGACTACAAAATGACAAATCGACAACTGTCCATCCGCCAGTAGATGCTGATAAATGAGTCGGAGAACCGTCATTTAGAAGGCACAAATCTAAGTTTGACCGTATTCCCCTTGAGTTACAGGATAAGGAACCCCATGAAGTATGGTGAGCGTTAAAATCACCTGTCAATAAAATCGGTTGTGGCAACTGAGATATTAAATCATATACTTCATGATGTTGGAAATTGTAACTAGGCGGCAAGTAAAGGCAACAGACGGTAACTTTGAATGGAACGGTAATCTGAACGGCAACAGCTTGTAAAGGTGTCAATACATTAACGAGAACCGATTCAATAGAGTTATGAGTCAATATGGCAACACCGCCCTTGGCTCTTTCCTCCGTGATGAAATCGGCTCTGGCAATGGAATAACCCCCAAAACTGAAACTGTGAGATTGATGCAGGTGCGTTTCTTGAAGACACATTATCAATGGTGATAAATCTCTCACAAGAACTTTCAGATCCTCGATGTGGCATCTTACCCCATTAATATTCCATTGTATTAAATTATGCTTCATTCGATTTGTAACCATAAGAATATAATGAACTAGTATATGACAGGATTTGATATTGTTTTGTCATTTGTATCTACTTTAGGTTTATCCGAGTCCACTGACATCGAATCACTACTGTGACTGATGTCGGACTCTGTAGATAGTTTACATTTTGAAGGAGGCACTTTGGTAGGTGATCCTTCTTTTGAATTTTTATTAGTATTTTTTTTAACAGGTTTATTTCCTGTGTTTTTCTGCCCAACGACAGGTGGGCAGGTATTAGCTTTTTTTAGAAAGTAGGTTAGGTCTACAGGCACTTTTTTATTGTTACCTTTCATTACTTGTGACTTTGCTCGCAAACCCATACTGGAAGTAGAAGTAGGTGGCATTACTTTTACAGGTAATGGCTTCGTGGACTCAGTCACAAGAGGTTTAGATATTTTGTTACTGTTAGAGGCCTGGATTTTTCCAGCAGAACAATCCGATTTTTGACGACCAGTCAAATTAGAGATAGAAAGATCACTACTAGTAGAAATCAGAGCCACAAGGTGAGCTACTTGCTCCGATAATGCTTTCACAGTTTTGGTAAGCTCGTCGCAATTTACACAAGAGCCCTTGCTGCTGCTGGATGCAACAGCAGCAAAAGACCTACCCTCAACCATTTGTTTTGCACTTTTAAATACCCTCTTAGCTTCTGAGAAGGATACCCTGTCTCTTGACATAATAGTGAGGACAGCTTTCTCGTCCTTAAACTTAGGGCAGTTAAAGGAACGAGCTTGATGAGCGCCTCCACAATTGGGACAATTAGGGTCATCTTTACAGTCCTCACTATTATGCTTCTCTGAACCACAATTACCACATACCTCAGGCTTCCGGCATGTAGAGCTCACGTGTCCAAAACCCTGGCATTTAAAGCAACGTCTAGGGTTTGGGACGTACGGTCTCACCGATAGCCGTTGGTACCCGGCATGTATATATTCTGGTAAGTTGGGTATTCCAAAAGTAACAATAAGGGAAGTAGTTGGTATTTTCTGCCCTTTCTCATTGCGCAAAACGACGGACGTCTATAATAGACTCGCTTGCCAGCTCTGATTTGATCTCCTCAAGATCTACATGGAGGAGATCTCTACAAGTAATTACCCTTTGGCATGGTTTAAGGTCCTATGGGGTTCCACAGTTACCTTAACAGCATCATAAAAGGAGGTCATCTCTAATAGCGACTTGCTCTGCTTCTCGCTTTTGGTTTCGATTAGTAGCGTACCGTTTTGCAGTTTTTTATGGACGCTACAGGACCAGCTTTTCCTATTACTGCCTTGTTGATAAGAAAGGGCGAAACTTTGGATAAGTCCGCACCTTCCACCGCGTTTTTCACCACTAAGAATTTAGGAGATGGCATCTGAGTAGTAACAGTACTCATCTCTTTTTCTTCATTATCACTCCCACTATTACATACAGACCTGTTCGACGAAGCCGAACGAGGCCTCTTTGTTCCGATTTTGGCGATTTGTTTTGAGGTTTCCATAATTGTTTTTACCGAGCGATTCATGAATGTTGATATCTCGAACAAATGGTACAGGGTGCACCCAAACGTCACCAGTAGCCCAGGATACTCGAACTAAAGCGAGAATCCCCAATAAATTGGGGGGACTTCCAATATCCTGGAGCCGAAGTACTCCAGAATCTTAGGAATGGGTTCCGGTACAACGTTACGGTTCCCCAAACCCAAGTACCACTGGCAGCCGCTCTCCATGTACTCACAGAATGAAACCATTTGTATCGATAGACCCAATTATAGGCTCCGACACCCATAATTCAACACCCATGTGCTTGCCAGGCGCCTATAGGCTGCTCGGCCCCAGCACCTGTCCCATCAGCGGTCCTCGGCAGTGCCAGGCACACATCAGGTTCCACATACTTGGCCCCGCCAAAGGAAACCAAGCAGTATTGCCACTCCCAGACATAACGGAACAAGTACAGCAAATCCCTAAATGTACGTGTGAGTGTAAGGTGTTTAAATCGTAAGTGTAGTGTTGTGAGTGTAAGTGTGTGTTAGACACGGGTGCCGCGAGGCTCGTCCAAGTCCTCTCAATAGATGCAGCTAGTCTGCACCTCCCTGCGGGTGTATATGTGTTTGTGTGAGAGAGTGTGTGTGTATATATGTGGTGTGTATGTTGTGTGTATGTGGAGTAAATGAGTGAGAGTAGAATGAGCTAGAGGTATGGTGGGGTCGCTAAGCCCATCAGCTGCTCACGTCAGCTGCCTCCGCCGGCTGGAACTGTTCCAACAGGCTGGTTGTATAATTCCTACACCTCTTTCTGCTTATTATTCTTGCCGGATATTAAATGCGCGTAAAGAAGCTGTTTTATTTGAAATAAAATATTTTCGCTATTTAAACATTTTATACCGAAAATTGATAAATCGTTTTGTTTCACTCTTTCTACAGAATTAGTAAACTCATTAAATTCAAAAACAGAATTATTTTTAAAAACATACAACAAACCGTTATTTATAAGTAGCCCCATATTTTCTAACCCTAAAATAATCTTCATCTATTTCCATAAAGTAATTATCATCGAAAAAGAAATATGTTCTTCCTACATAAGTATTTACTAATCCTTGAAATCGTATGTTAGCTCTCCCGTATTGCGATTGTATTGTCATGGGATACCCGTTTATAAGTTGTAAAGAGGGAAAATCAATCATATATATTTGTTGGTTTATAAACATTACAAGACGACCGTTAGGTCTCTGATAAAGAAAATCTATTTTTTCAAAATTCTGCGGTAAAAATTGTAACCAGTCAGATATGTTGCGTGCAACACTAATTGTTTTATCAATTAGTTGAACTGTCCAAAACCATTTTTCATAAAAAATATATAATTGTTGATTAATTCTTAAAAACGTATTTACATTTTTTAAACTGCATAATTTCAGTTCCTGTGTTGGCGTCGGTGTATTTTTAGGAACAGACTTGTCTGTTGATGTAATATTTTTCTTTCCATATAGGCTCTGTATCGCTAAAATATCGTCTCTTCCAAGACGAGTTCTGTCTGTGTATTTTTTTTTCTCGGCGAAAAACCGTTCAGGTTATCATCGCCGTCACGAAGGATTAAAGTATATAAAAAAAAATTTAATTAAACAAAATTTAACTTAAGAAAAAAACAACAACAAAAACAACAACAACAAACTATAACAGTAAAAATAAATTAAAAATTTAGATAACAGATATAGATATATTACACTTAAGAACTAAATAACAATAAATAATGAATAAAATTTAATAACAATTCTTAAAACTATGCATAAACATAACAGAAATAAAGTTTTTAGATAAAATAAATAAATAATATAACACAAGAAATAACAACTATATATATTAAATTTTATTTAAAACATTCAAACGATGAAGGAAGTATAGAACCCGGTCAACGGCCGATTTTTTTTTTTTTTTTTTTTTTTTTTTTTTTTTTTTTTTTCGGCGAAAAACCGTTCGGGTTATCATCGCCGTAACGAAAAATGAAAGTACATAAAACAAAATTTAAACAAAATTTTACGTAAGAATAAAACAACAACAACAAACTATAACATTAAAATAAATTAAAAATTTAGATAACAGGTATAGATTATATTACACTTAAGAACTAAATAACAATAAATAATCAATAAAATTTAATAACATTTCTTAAAACTATGCATAAACATAACAGAAATAAAGCTTTTAGATAAAATAAATAAATAAATAACACAAGAAATAACAACTATATAAATTAAATTTTATTTAAAACATTCAGACGATGAAGGAAGTCTAGAACCCGGTCAACGGCCGAGGCACTATCTCCCAACATCGTCTGCAAACAGTTGCTCAGACCACACATAAAACGCACATTTTGGAAACCATCACAATCGAGCAATATATGTCTTATTGTGATGGTTTCCCTACAGAACTCGCATTTAGGTGGGTCCCCGCGTTCCATCAGAAATCCATGCGTTAACATGGAGTGACCGATGCGAAGGCGGGTGATCACCACCTCTTCTCTACGACTTGCACGTATTGACGACCCCCAAGGACGAACTGTACTTTTAATTACCCTCAATTTGTTACAGCTTGTAGCTGCCCATTCATTTTCCCACTGTAGATGAATTAAATGTTTTACGTGACAAAGAAAGTCAGACACGATTACACGTTGAGTGCATGGCGGAAGAAAAGTTGCTTCCTTTGCCGCATTATCCGCTACAGTGTTTCCAAATATTCCACAGTGACCAGGAATCCAGATAAATGATACTCTTGCACCTCGTAATTCAAGTCTATGGACAGAGCACAGAATATCTTGAACCAGAGGGTTTACCGAATACATATCCCGGATTGCCTGGAGGGCACTTTTTGAATCAGAACAAACTACGAAATGCAAACTATCGAATTTAATGGTATTCAGAGCCTTTAAGATGGCAAAGAGTTCGGCCGTAAAGACACTACAAATTGAGGGTAATCCATAATTATATGTTTCGTCCAGTGAGTAAAATGCACACCCAACATTGTTATTCATCTTAGAGCCATCTGTGAAAATAAATTTAGCAGATGGATATGAACTAGAAAGTCGAAAAACTCACGTTGATACGCAATGTTAGGTGTGTTGTCTTTCTGGTATGCACACAAGGAGAAATCAAAGGTCGGCATATTGATTTTCCATGGAGGGACAAGACAAAAGGACCTTTCAAACATTGGGGGTAGTTCAATACGTAAGTCATCAAAAATACGGGAAGTTCTAATACCAAGAGGAGCAGTAGCATTCGGTCGAGTTTCATACTGTCGCACCAATTGATTTTTGAAAACTATATTAAAAGTAGGGTGCCATGGTTTAGATGATAAATTGCTTAAGTAAGTTAACTGTAGTTTCTGTCTCCGTCGAGAGAGTGAAGGTTCCCCAGCATCGGCGAGAATACTCACGACGGGACTTGAACGGAAAGCACCAGAAACAAGGCGGATTGCAGAGTTATGGACGGGATCTAGTTTCTTTAAAATCGATGGTCTAGCAGATGAATAAACAATGCTGCCATAATCAATTCGCGAACGAATTACGGCACGGTAAAACATCAGCATACAGGTCCTATCAGCACCCCATCGAGACCCACTAAGAACCCTCAACATATCGAGGATTTTATTACATCGTAATTTTAAATCACGCACGTGAGGGCTCCACGAGAGTTTTTCGTCGAGTATTAGACCCAAGAATCGAACGGATGGAGAAGTCCGAAGCTGTATACCATCAAGATATAACGACGGAGCCTGGATCTGTCTACGGCGACTGAAAGCAATACACTGAGTTTTAGCAGCGGAGAATTTAAAGCCAGTAGTTCTCGTCCAGGTCTGCAACCTATTTATTACCAGCTGAAGGGTTCT
This sequence comes from Callitettix versicolor, assembly GCA_022606455.1. NCBI lineage: Eukaryota > Metazoa > Arthropoda > Insecta > Hemiptera > Cercopidae > Callitettix > Callitettix versicolor. Next base: position 1,593,134 of record CM040185.1, read on the forward strand.
TTCAGCTGTTGCCATGTTTCTGGTGCTTACGTAAATAGCAAAATCGTCTACAAAGAGAGAACATCTGACAGGGGACCGTACGTTAGACGTTATGCTATTGATTGCAATAGCAAACAGAGTAACACTAAGTACACTCCCCTGTGGAACACCATTCTCTAAGTAGAAACGATCTGATAGCGTACTACCAAGACGCACCCTAAAATACCTATTACTGAGGAAGTTTTTGATAAAATGCAGAATCCTGCCCTGTATACCCCATGATTTTAATGTGTTCAAAATTCCCCTTCTCAAGCCATGTCGTATGCCTTCTCTAGGTCGAAAAAAAACAGCTACTAGTGTTTGACGCAAGAAGAACGCATTTTGTATCGCAGATTCCAAAGATACTAATTGATCCACAGAACATCGTCCTTGCCTAAAGCCGCACTGGTCCTTGCAAAGTAAATTGTTGGTTTCCAAATACCAAACAAGGCGACGATTTACCATTTTTTCTACCAGCTTGCAAAGAACGCTAGTAAGAGAAATCGGACGATAGCTACTTGCATCAGTTTTATCTTTACCTGGCTTAAGAATAGGAATTACCATTGCTTCCAACCAAGCGTCAGGAAAGTATGTTTACAGAAATCACTTTGTTGACATTTTATGAAGGAAGATTTCTAAAGGTGAAATATTGCTGATGAAGGAAAAATCACTAATGAAGATCGGAGTTACAGGAGAATACTTTTGCTATAAGTTGCAAGATTTACTTTAGTGATGATATCTTTTACAATATTTTACACACCCTAAGGTATGTAAATAAAACTTCCTCACATAGAGAAGTATATGGTATGCATAAAAGACATAAGGTAAGTGAAGAAACCTTATAAAGATGTTTTATCTTAAAAATACATAGGTTAAAAGTAATGTAAAATATTTGTACAAGATTTTACGTAAATATTAGTGTGCAGAAAATTGAACTCCAATCCAAATTTGATACACTTCTTTGAGTTACAACTTTACAGTTGACTTCAAAAATCTGTTTTACAAAATTTTGAGGGCTTTTATTTCTGTGAATATTTGCCGAACTGGGAGAATTATAGTAAGATTCTCTATAATTTTAGAGTCTCTCTGACCATGCAGTTTTTGCCAGGTAATGTTGTTACTAAGGCTAC
>CM040185.1:1594381-1614381 GCA_022606455.1 Callitettix versicolor
TTTGTATCGCTCAAGATTTTCATCTGTCGGGCTTTTGTTGAATATCCGTAGTGCTTTTCGGCGTAGACGCAAAGCCTCCTTACAGTCCTCGTTCCACCAAGGAACAGATGGACGAGGTGGGTTTGCGGATGTTTTAGGGATAACATCCTTGTCTACATTTAAAATCGTACTGGTGATTTTCTTGACCACTGTGTTAATGCAGTTCACTTCAATGTCTGGAGGTACAAATCTTTTGTAAATTCTTCCCAATTTGCCTTTTAAGGATCCAACGCGGCAGGCGTCGTTGCACATGAGGTAAAGTACAAAATGAAATATTAATGGGATTATGGTCACTGCCATACAGATCTGGTAACACCGACCATTCAAACTTTGTTGCCAAAACTGGACTACAAAATGACAAATCGTCAACTGTCCATCCGCCAGTAGATGCTGATAAATGAGTCGGGGAACCGTCATTTAGAAGGCACAAATCTAAGTTTGACCGTATTCCTTCGATTCGTATTCCCCTTGAGTTACAGGATAAGGAACCCCATGAAGTATGGTGAGCGTTAAAATCACCTGTCAATAAAATCGGTTGTGGCAACTGAGATATTAAATCATATACTTCATGATGTTGGAAATTGTAACTAGGCGGCAAGTAAAGGCAACAGACGGTAACTTTGAATGGAACGGTAATCTGAACGGCAACAGCTTGTAAAGGAGTTATTATATTGACAGATATGGACTGGACAGAGTTGTGAACCAATATGGCTACACCACCTCTGGCTCTTTCCTCAGTGACGAAATCTGCTCTGAAAATAGAATAACCCCTAAAATTGAAGGTGTGGGGATTCATGCAAGTGCGTCTCTTGGAGACAAAGTATTAAAGGCGATGAATCTCGCACAAGAACTTTGAGATCTTCCATATGGCTTCTTATCCCATTAATATTCCACTGTACCACATTGTTATTAATTGGAAATGCAGACATTGAAGTAAAATAAATTAATATAGCAGCGGGTTCTGTTCGTTTTTGTCATGTACAACTTTTGATTTATCAGAGTCTACCGACATCGAATCACTACTGTGATTCATGTCGGACTCTGTAGATACATTTGTTTTGGCAGAAGTCGCTTTTGATACGGCTTCAGTTTTAGTTTTAGTTTTTAACTTGCTTAGAGGTATTTTTAACTAATTTTTATCCGCATCCTTAGACCCAACTACTGGTGGGTATGTATTTGATTTTTTTAAAAAGTAAGCAAGTCCAGGAGAAACAGACTTTACTGTCGGTTTTACCACTTGTGACTTAGTTCGGACCATCATTTTTGAAGCAGATGGAACTGCTTCAGGAAGAGTAGGTTTTGAAGATTTAGTCACAAGTGACTTTGGAGCTTGATTTTTAGAGATATTCGACTGATTTTCTTTAGAAGAGATAGACATATATTGATCGGATGTACTGGAAGCAGGAGTGGTAACAGTTGAAATTACGGATAACAGCTGAGCTACTTGCTCAGTCAGTGCTTTAACAGTTTTAGTCAGTTCATCGCAATTTCTACATGAGGTCTTGCTACTAGACGCGACCGACGCAAACGACTTACCCTCAATTATTCTGGAACTTTTGAATATTTTTTTAGCTTCTGAAAATGAAACTTTATCCCTTGCCATGATAGTCAAAACTGCTTTCTCGTCCTTATACTTGGGGCAGCTGAAGGAACGAGCCGGATGATCGCCACCACAATTGGAACACTTTGGGTCATCCGTGCAATTGTCACCACCATGGCCATTCGAACCACAATTACCACATATTTCGGGCTTTCTGCATGTAGAACTCACGTGTCCAAACCCCTGACACTTAAAGCATCTTCTCGGGTTTGGAACGTAAGCTCGAACAGAAAGCCTTTGATATCCGGCAAATATATATTCCGGGATTGTGGGTTTACCAAAAGTCAGAATGAGGGAAGCAGTTGGTACTTTTTTTCCATTTTCATTACGCAGAATGCGATAAACATCCGTAACTGACTCTGATGCCAACTCAGACTTTATCTCCTCAAGGTCTAGGTGGAGGAGATCTCTGCACGTTACCACTCCTTTAGCAAAATTCAAAGTTCTGTGGGGCTCCACAGAAACCTTGATCCGATCAAAAAAGGAAGACATCTTTAGGAGCGACAAGCTCTGCTTGTCGCTACTAGTCTGAACTAACAGCGTACCATTTTGTAGGACCTACTCTTCCAACGATAGCCTTGTTTATGAGGAAAGGAGACACTTTCGATAGGTCGGACCCTTCCTCAGAATTTCTAAAAACTAAAAATCTAGGAGAAGGGAGCTGAACAACTGCAGCACCCATCTCCTTTTCTTCCATGTCAATACTCCCACTGCTACTCTCAGACCTGTCCGACGTAGTCGAACGAGGCCTCTTTAACACATTTTTGGCGTTTTGTTTTTTTTGTTCCATGCTTTGTTTTGCCGAGCGATTCATGAATGAAGACTTTCGAACAACTGGCACAGGGTGCACCCAAACGACCACCAGCAGCCCAGGATACTCGAACTAAAGCGAGAACCCCAAAAAAAAAAAAAAAAAAAAAAAAAAAAAAAAAAAAAAAAAAAAAAAAAAAATTGAAAAATGAAGGAAAAAAAAATGGGGGGGACCTCCAGATATCCTGGAGCCGAAATACATGGTCTGTCAGCACTCCAGAATATTTTAGGAATGGGTTCCGGTACATCGTTACGGTTCCCCAAACCCAAGTACCACTGGCAGCCGCTCTCTATGTACTCATAGAATGCAACAATTTGTTTCGATAGACCCAGCTATGGGCTCCGACACCCATAACTCAACATTCATGCGCTTGCCAAGCGCCTATAGGCTGCTCGGTTCCAGAACCTGTCCCATCAGAGGTCCTCGGCAGTGCTAGGCACACATCAGGTTCCACATACTTGGCCCCGCCAAAGGAAACCAAGCAGAATCGCCACTCCCAGACGTAACGGAACAAGCACAGCAAATCCCTAAATGTATGTGTGAGTGTGAAGTGTTTACATCGTAAGTGTAGTGCTGTAAGTGTAAGTGTCTGCTAGACTCGGGTGCCGCGAGGTTCGTCTAGGTCCTCTCACTAGGTGCAGCTAGTCTGCACCCCCCTGCGGGTGTGTATGTGTTTGTGTGAGAGAGTGTGTTTGTGGATGTTATGTGTTGTGTGTATGTGGAGTAAATGAGTGAGAGTAGAATGAGCTAGAGGTATGGTGGGGTCGCTAAGCCCATCAGCTGCTCACTTCAGCTGCCTCCGCCGGCACCTGTCAATAAAATCGGTTGTGGCAACTGAGATATTAAATCATATACTTCATGATGTTGGAAATTGTAACTAGGCGGCAAGTAAAGGCAACAGACGGTAACTTTGAATGGAACGGTAACCTGAACGGCAACAGCTTGTAAAGGAGTTATTATATTGACAGATATGGACTGGACAGAGTTGTGAACCAATATGGCTACACCACCTCTGGCTCTTTCCTCAGTGACGAAATCTGCTCTGAAAATAGAATAACCCCTAAAATTGAAGGTGTGGGATTCATGCAAGTGCGTCTCTTGGAGGCACATTATTAGAGGAGATGAATCTCGCACAAGAACTTTGAGATCTTCAATATGGCTTCTTATCCCATTAATATTCCACTGTATCACATTGTTCTTAATGGAAAATTCAGACATTGAAATATACGAAATTAATATAGCAGCGGATTCCCTTCGTTTTGGTCACATATTAATTCAGATTTATCGGAGTCTATCAACATCAAATCACTAGTGTGATTTATGTCGGACTTACTGTGATTGATGTCCGACTCTGTAGAAATAGTAGTTTTGGAAGGAGGCACCTTCGAAGCAACTCCTTCCTTTGATTTTTTTCCTTCTTTGTTAGTATTTTTCTTTTTTGACACAACTACTGGTGGGTATGTGTTTGATTTTTAAGAAAATGGGCTAGTCCAGAAGGAACGTTTTTAGACGAAGACTTTAACACTTGCGACTTTGTTCTTACGCCTAGATTGGAAGAAGATGGATTTGCTTCCAGAATTACAGGCCTTGGATTCTTTGTCACAAGGGTTTTACTAGCGACTTTCGAAAGGTGAGTATCCTTTCCTTTTGAAGACACTTGAGAGGAAGACATTTCAGACGATTTAGACAGCGAATCGGGAATGGAACCCGCAGAAATCAGAGTTAGCAATTGAGCTACCTGTTCCGATAATGTTTTTACCGTTTTAGTTAGCTCTTCGCAATTAGCACACGATGATTTACTAGTAGAGGTGGCAGCAGCAAACGATTTACCTTCAATTATTGATTTTGAGCTTTTGAAAACCTTTATTGCCTCTGAAAAAGATATCTTGTCCTTGGCCATGATAGAAAGAATGGCTTTCTCGTCCTTAAACTTGGGGCAGTCAAAGGAACGAGCGGGATGGTCTCCACCACAATTCGAACACTTTGGAACATTTTTGCATTGCTCACTATCATGACCATTACCACTACAATTACCGCATACCTGATCCTTCTGGCATGTGGAGCTCACGTGTCCAAAACCCTGGCATTTAAAACACCGTCTCGGGTTTGGAACGTATGGCCTTACCGAAAGGCGCTGGTACCCGGCATAGATGTGGTCTGGTACGGTAGGTTTACCAAAAGTCAAAATCAGAGAGGCAGTAGCTACTTTTTGCCCTTCTCGTTACGAAAAATACGGCACACGTCTACAACTGATTGCTTTGCCAACTCTTGTTTAATCTCCTCTAGTTCAACATGGAGGAGATCTCTGCAAGTCACCACTCCCTTAGCAGAATTTAATGTTCTGTGGGGTTCCACAGAAACCTTGACGCTATCAAAAATGATGTCATATTTAACAGCGATAGGCTCTGCTTATCGCTATTAGTCTGAACCAGTAAGGTCCCGTTCTGCAGCTTTTTAATTGAAGCTACGGGACCTGCTCTTCCAACAATTGCCTTATTAATCAAAAAGGGCGATACTTTAGATAAGTCCGCCCCTTCCATCGAGTTCTTAAAAATTAAGTATCTAGGAGATGGTAACTGAAGTGTTTCAGTACTCATCTCCTTGCCTCCCACATTTTCATCCTTCTCCACTAAACCAACAGACCCGTTTGACAAAGTCGAACGAGGCCTCTTTAACGGAACTTTGGCGATTTTGTTTATGATTTCCATAGTTTGTTTTACCGAGCGATTCATGAACGAAGATGTTTCGAACAACTGGCACAGGGTGCACCCAGACGACCACCAGCAGCCCAGGATACTCGAACCAAAGCGAGAACCCCCAATAAAAAAAAAAAAAAAAAAAAAAAAAAAAAAAAAAAAAAAAAAATTGGGGGGACCTCCAGATATCCTGGAGCCGAAACACATGTCTGTCAGCACTCCAGAATATTTTAGGAATGGGTTCCGGTACAACGTTACGGTTCCCCAAACCCAAGTACTACTGGCAGCCGCCCTCTATGAACTCACAGAATGCACCACTTGTTTCGATAGACTCAGTTATGGGCTCCGACACCCATAACTCAACATTCATGTGCTTGCCAGACGCCTATAGGCTGCTCGGTCCCAGAACTTATCCCATCAGAGGTCCTCGGCAGTGCTAGGCACACATCAGGTTCCACCTACTTGGCCCCGCCAAAGGAAACCAAGCAGCATCGCCACTCCCAGACGTAACGGAACAAGTACAGCAAATCCCTAAATGTATGTGTGTTTGTAAGGTGTTTAAATCGTAAGTGTAATGCTGTAAGTGTTAAGTGTGTGTTAGACTCGGGTGCCGCGAGGTTCGTCTAGGTCCTCTCACTAGATGCAGCTAGTCTGCACCCCCCTGCGGGTCTGTAAGTGTTTGTGTGAGAGAGTGTGTTTGTGGGTGTTGTGTGTTGTGTGTATGTGGAGTAAATGAGTGAGAGTATAATGAGCTAGAGGTATGGTGGGGTCGCTAAGCCCATCAGCTGCTCACGTCAGCTGCCTCCGCCGGCTTGTTCCCAAATATTCCACAGTGGCCAGGAATCCAGATAAATTATACTCTTGCACCTCGTAGTTCAAGTCTATGGACAGAGCACAGAATATCTTGAACCAGAGGGTTTACCGAATTCATATCACGACGGGACTTGAACGGAAAGCACCAGAAACAAGGCGGATTGCAGAGTTATGGACGGGATCTAGTTTCTTTAAAATCGATGGTCCAGCAGATGAATAAACAATGCTGCCATAATCAATTCGCGAACGAATTACGGCACGGTAAAACATCAGCATACAGGTCCTATCAGCACCCCATCGAGACCCACTAAGAACCCTCAACATATCGAGGATTTTATTACATCTTAATTTTAAATCACGCACGTGAGGGCTCCACGAGAGCCTTTCGTCGAGTATTAGACCCAAGAATCGAACGGATGGAGAAGTCCGAAGCTGTATACCATCAAGATATAACGACGGAGCCTGGATCTGTCTACGGCGACTGAAAGCAATACACTGAGTTTTAGCAGCGGAGAATTTAAAGCCAGTAGTTCTCGTCCAGGTCTGCAACCTATTTATTACCAGCTGAAGGGTTCTTTCAGCTGTTGCCATGTTTCTGGTGCTTACGTAAATAGCAAAATCGTCTACAAAGAGAGAACATCTGACAGGGGACCGTACGTTAGACGTTATGCTATTGATTGCAATAGCAAACAGAGTAACACTAAGTACACTCCCCTGTGGAACACCATTCTCTAAGTAGAAACGATCTGATAGCGTACTACCAAGACGCACCCTAAAATACCTATTACTGAGGAAGTTTTTGATAAAATGCAGAATCCTGCCCTGTATACCCCATGATTTTAATGTGTTCAAAATTCCCCTTCTCCAAGCCATGTCGTATGCCTTCTCTAGGTCGAAAAAAACAGCTACTAGTGTTTGACGCAAGAGGAACGCATTTTGTATCGCAGATTCCAAAGATACTAATTGATCCACAGAACATCGTCCTTGCCTAAAGCCGCACTGGTCTTTGCAAAGTAAATTGTTGGTTTCCAAATACCAAACAAGGCGACGATTTACCATTTTTTCCACCAGCTTGCAAAGAACGCTAGTAAGAGAAATCGGACGATAGCTACTTGCATCAGTTTTATCTTTACCTGGCTTAAGAATAGGAATTACTATTGCTTCCAACCAAGCGTCAGGGAAAGTATGTTCATCGAATATACGATTGTATATCTCGAGGAGGGCAAACCTACCTGACGTTGGAAGGTTTTTTATCATGGAATATAGGAGGTTGTCAGGACCGGGAGCTGTGTCCTTCGTTGAAGACAGTGCAGATTCCAGCTCATGCAGAGTAAACAGCCTATTAAGAGGAGAGTCGTCAGAAGTACCGATGGTGAACGGCAATGGTTCCACTGCACTTTTGTATTTACGAAAAGCAGCGTTATACGCCGTAGAACAGGAATAACTAGAAAAGGATGATCCTAATAAATTTACAATATCGGAACACTGAGAAACTAACTCTCCATTCGGCCGTTTAAGACCCATCAACTCCGTGGATGGAACACGGCCAGATATAGAGCGCAGTTTCTTCCAGACGACAGATGTTGGCGTTGTTCTGCATATTGTTCCGACATATTGCGACCAAGATTCCTTTCTACTTTGTCTAAAAATTCTTCGAGCTTTAGCTCGAAGGATTTTGTAACGCTCAAGATTTTCATCCGTCGGGCTTTTGTTGAATATCCGTAGTGCTTTTCGGCGTAAACGCAAAGCCTCCTTACAGTCCTCGTTCCACCAAGGAACAGATGGACGTGGTGGGTATGCGGATGTTTTAGGGATAACATCTTCGGCTACATTTAAAATCGTATGGTGAATTTCTTAACCACTGTGTTAATGCAGTTCATTTCAATGTCTGGTGATACAAATCTTTTTGCAAATTCTTCCCAATTTGCCTTTTTAAGAATCCAACGCGGCAGGCGTCGTTGCACATGAGGTAAAGTACAAAATGAAATATTAATGGGATTATGGTCACTGCCATACAGATCTGGTAGCACCGACCATTCAAACTTTGTTGCCAAAACTGGACTACAAAAAGACAAATCGACAACTGTCCATCCGCCAGTAGATGCTGATAAATGAGTCGGGGAACCGTCATTTAGAAGACACAAATCTAAGTTTGACCGTATTCCTTCGATTCGTAATCCCCTTGAGTTACAGGATAAGGAACACCATGAAGTATGGTGAGCGTTAAAATCACCTGTCAAAATCGGTTGTGGCAACTGAGATATTAAATCATATACTTCATGATGTTGGAAATTGTAACTAGGCGGCAAGTAAAGGCAACAGACGGTAACTTTGAATGGAACGGTAACCTGAACGGCAACAGCTTGTAAAGGAGTTATTATATTGACAGATATGGACTGGACAGAGTTGTGAACCAATATGGCTACACCACCTCTGGCTCTTTCCTCAGTGATAGAAAGAATGGCTTTCTCGTCCTTAAACTTGGGGCAGTCAAAGGAACGAGCGGGATGGTCTCCACCACAATTCGAACACTTTGGAACATTTTTGCATTGCTCACTATCATGACCATTACCACTACAATTACCGCATACCTGATCCTTCTGGCATGTAGAGCTCACGTGTCCAAAACCCTGGCATTTAAAACACCGTCTCGGGTTTGGAACGTATGGCCTTACCGAAAGGCGCTGGTACCCGGCATAGATGTGGTCTGGTACGGTAGGTTTACCAAAAGTCAAGATCAAAGAGGCAGTAGCTACTTTTTGCCCCTTCTCGTTACGAAAAATACGGCACACGTCTACAAATGATTGCTTTGCCAACTCTTGTTTAATCTCCTCTAGTTCAACATGGAGGAGATCTCTGCAAGTCACCACTCCCTTAGCAGAATTTAATGTTCTGTGGGGTTCCACAGAAACCTTGACGCTATCAAAAAATGATGTCATATTTAACAGCGATAGGCTCTGCTTATCGCTATTAGTCTGAACCAGTAAGGTCCCGTTCTGCAGCTTTTTAATTGAAGCTACGGGACCTGCTCTTCCAACAATTGCCTTATTAATCAAAAAGGGCGATACTTTAAGTAAGTCCGCCCTTCCATCGAGTTCTTAAAAATTAAGTATCTAGGAGATGGTAACTGAAGTGTTTCAGTACTCATCTCCTTGCCTCCCACATTTTCATCCTTCTCCACTAAACCAACAGACCCGTTTGACAAAGTCGAACGAGGCCTCTTTAACGGAACTTTGGCGATTTTGTTTATGATTTCCATAGTTTGTTTTACCGAGCGATTCATGAACGAAGATGTTTCGAACAACTGGCACAGGGTGCACCCAGACGACCACCAGCAGCCCAGGATACTCGAACTAAAGCGAGAACCCCAACAAAAAAAAAAAAAAAAAAAAAAAAATTGGGGGGGACCTCCAGATATCCTGGAGCCGAAACACATGTCTGTCAGCACTCCAGAATATTTTAGGAATGGGTTCCGGTACAACGTTACGGTTCCCCAAACCCAAGTACTACTGGCAGCCGCCCTCTATGAACTCACAGAATGCACCACTTGTTTCGATAGACTCAGTTATGGGCTCCGACACCCATAACTCAACATTCATGTGCTTGCCAGACGCCTATAGGCTGCTCGGTCCCAGAACTTATCCCATCAGAGGTCCTCGGCAGTGCTAGGCACACATCAGGTTCCACCTACTTGGCCCCGCCAAAGGAAACCAAGCAGCATCGCCACTCCCAGACGTAACGGAACAAGTACAGCAAATCCCTAAATGTATGTGTGTTTGTAAGGTGTTTAAATCGTAAGTGTAGTGCTGTAAGTGTTAAGTGTGTGTTAGACTCGGGTGCCGCGAGGTTCGTCTAGGTCCTCTCACTAGATGCAGCTAGTCTGCACCCCCCTGCGGGTCTGTAAGTGTTTGTGTGAGAGAGTGTGTTTGTGGGTGTTGTGTGTTGTGTGTATGTGGAGTAAATGAGTGAGAGTAGAATGAGCTAGAGGTATGGTGGGGTCGCTAAGCCCATCAGCTGCTCACGTCAGCTGCCTCCGCCGGCATTTTCAGTTAAAGTTTGTACTATTTCATTAATAGAGTTAAAATCTTCAATGTCAGGTGATACAAATTGCTCTGTGAAATCCACCCATTGTGCCTTTTGTAGAATCCACCGCGGAGGGCGTCGATTCGGACGGTGGAATGTACAAAGTGAAACATTAATCGGAGTATGATCGCTGCCGTAAAGATCAGACATCGCCGACCATTCGAACTTCGTTGCCAAAATTGGACTGCAAAAGGTCAAATCAACGACTGTCCAACCACCTGTAGAAGACGATAAGTGTGTTGGGGAACCATTATTTAAAAGACATAGATCTAACGTAGTCCTTATATTGTCAATTCGGTTTCCTCGTGAGTTACATGTAGTAGAGCCCCACGATGTGTGGTGAGCATTAAAATCACCCATCAATAGAAAGGGGACAGGTAACTGAATTAATAAGTTAACTAAGTCGTTGTTTTGGAAAGCATAGCTAGGCGGTAAATAAATGCAACATATGGTAAGTTTAAATGGTACGGTAGTCTGAACTGCGACAGCTTGTAAAGGAGTTATTATGTCCACAGGAACGGCATCAATAGAGTCACGAGCGAGTATGTCTACCCCACCCTTCGCTCGTTCTTCCGCTATGAAGTCGGCCCTGACAACAGAATACCCTCTTAAATTGAAAGTGTGCGATTGGTGAAGGTGCGTCTCTTGAAGGCAAATGAATAATGGAGACGTATCGCGTACAAGAAGTTTTAAATCTTCAATATGACTTTTGGCTCCGTTAATGTTCCACTGTATCACGTTGTTATAAATGGAAGGCGTTGACATTGAAAATTAATAATTTAGTTTATGATGGGATTCATTTTCTCAACAGAGCATACTATAGGTGGATCAGAGTCAACAGACACAGAGTCACAACTGTGACTAATGTCAGACTCTGAAGATTTTATGTTTTGGGAGGTTTTTGGTTGAAGGTAAGCCTCCTTGACAATTTTCCTTTCTTTGTTTTTTTTTTTTTTCAATCACAGGCTTCTTTCCTGTAATGGAACTTTTATTTTTTGATCCAACTGTTGCAGGGCAGGTATTAGACTTCTTTTTCAGAAAGTACTCTAGCCCTGGAGTGATATTTTTATCACTAGTTTTAAGAACTTGTGACTTTGTCACCTGCGGCTTTGTTGTACTTGGTCTAGGAACAGAAGGAACCTTTCCTGAAGATTGTTGTGATGGTTTTGTGACAGATGGTAACGAGGTCTGGATAGGTGTAGTACCTGATACTGCAGCTCCCTGTTCAGAAGTAGAAACAGAAGTGGACGATTTAGAAAATATTGAGAGTAACTGAGCCACCTGCTCCGTCAAAACTTTGACAGTTTTGGTAAGCTCGTCACAATTTGCGCAGGATGTCTTTTTATTGGAAGAAACAACAGCAGCAAAAGACTTGCCTTCCGTGACAGGTTTCTGAAATCGGTAAATCTTCCTGGCCTCCGAAAACGATACTTTCTCTTTGGTCATAATAGTTAGAACTGCTTTCTCTTCTTTGTACTTCGGGCAGTTAACTGACCGTGCAGGATGATCGCCACCACAATTGGAGCACTTAGGATCATCCTTACAATCCGTACTATTATGACCTTGAGCACCACAATGTCCGCATATTTCAGGCTTCTTACAAGCTGCGCTCATATGCCCAAAACCCTGGCATTTGAAACAACGTTTTGGGCTCGGGACATATGGTCGCACAGACAGGCGTACGTACCCAGCATTGATATATTCGGGGATGATAGGTTTCCCGAAGGTCAGAATTAGGGAAGCAGTAGGTATTTTCTGCCCCTTCTCCATGCGCATTATACGTGTGACGTCAGTAACGCATTCACCGGACAGCTCGGACTTTATCTCCTCCAGGTCAACATGGAGGAGATCCCTGCAGGTAACCACACCCTTTGCAAAGTTCAGAGTTCTGTGGGGTTCCACAGATACCTGAACCTTCCCAAAAAACGACTCCATCTTCAACAGCGACTTACTTTGTTTGTCGCTCTTTGTTTGAACTAACAAAGTCCCGTTCTGTAGCTTCTTAATGGAAGCAACAGGACCTGCATTCCCAACTATTGCCTTGTTGATCAGGAAAGGAGAGACCTTGGAAAGGTTATCACCTTCCGCCGCGTTTCTAAAAATAAGATATCTAGGAGTTGGTAAAACAATTCCTTTGGTACTTCCCTCGTGGCAATCAATTTCTTCTCTATATTCCTCAGACACGTCGGGTGAAACCGAACGATGTCTCTTTACACAAGTTTTGGCGTTTTGTTTGTTAGGATCCATAAATTTAATACCGAGCGATTCATGAACGAAGATGTTTCGAGCAAGTGGCACAGGGTGCACCCAGACGTCACCAGTGGCCCAGGATACTCGAACTAAAGCGAGAACCCCCAATAAAAAAAAAGAAAAAAAAAAAATTTTGGGGGGGACCTCCAGATATTCTGGAGCCGAAATACATGGTCTGTCAGCACTCCAGAATATTTTAGGAATGGGTTCCGGTACATCGTTACGGTTCCCCAAACCCAAGTACCACTGGCAGCCGCCCTCTATGAACTCACAGAATGCAACCACTTGTTTCGATAGACTCAGCTATGGGCTCCGACACCCATAACTCAACATTCATGTGCTTGCCAGACGCCTATAGGCTGCTCGGTCCCAGAACTTATCCCATCAGAGGTCCTCGGCAGTGCTAGGCACACATCAGGTTCCACATACTTGGCCCCGCCAAAGGAAACCAAGCAGCATCGCCACTCCCAGACGTAACGGAACAAGTACAGCAAATCCCTAAATGTACGTATGTGTGTGTAAAGTGTTTAAATCGTAAGTATAGTGCTGTAAGTGTAAGTGTGTGTTACACTCGGGTGCCGCGAGGTTCGTCTAGGTCCTCTCATTAGGTGCATTTTTTTTTTTTTTTTTTTTTTTTTTTTTTCCTCGGCGAAAAACCGTTCAGGTTATCATCGCCGTCACTAAGGATTAAAGTATATAAAAAAAAATTTAATTAAACAAAATTTAACTTAAGAAAAAAACAACAACAAAAACAACAACAACAAACTATAACAGTAAAAATAAATTAAAAATTTAGATAACAGATATAGATATATTACACTTAAGAACTAAATAACAATAAATAATGAATAAAATTTAATAACAATTCGTAAAATAATGCAAAACATAACAGAAATAAAGTTTTTAAATAAAATAAATAAATAAAATAACACAAGAAATTACAAATACAATAAATTAAATTTTATTTAAAACATTCAGACGATGAAGGAAGTCTAGAACCCGGTCAACGGCCGAGGCACTATCTCCCAACATCGTCTTCAAACAGTTGCTCAGACCACACATAAAACGCACATTTTGGAAACCATCACAATCGAGTAATATATGTCTTATTGTGATGGTTTCCCTACAGAACTCGCATTTACGTGGGTCCCCGCGTTCCATCAGAAATCCATGCGTTAACATGGAGTGACCGATGCGAAGGCGGGTGATCACCACCTCTTCTCTGCGACTTGCACGTATTGACGACCCCCAAGGACGAACTGTACTTTTGATTACCCTCAATTTATTACAGCTTGTAGCTGCCCATTCATTTTCCCACTGTAGATGAATTAAATGTTTTACGTGACAAAGGAAGTCAGACACGATTACACGTTGAGTGCATGGTGGAAGAAAAGTTGCTTCCTTTGCCGCATTATCCGCTATAGTGTTTCCAGATATTCCACAGTGGCCAGGAATCCAGATAAATGATACTCTTGCACCTCGTAGTTCAAGTCTATGGACAGAACACAGAACATCTTGAACCAGAGGGTTTACCGAATACATATCCTGCATTGCCTGGAGTGCACTTTTTGAATCGGAACAAACTACGTAATGCAAACTATCGAATTCAAAAGTGATTAGAGCCTTTAAGATGGCAAAGAGTTCGGCTGTAAAGACACTGCAAGTTGAGGGTAATCCATACTTATACGTTTCGTCCAATGAGTAAAATGCACACCCAACATTGTTATTCATCTTAGAGCCATATGTGAAAATAAATTTAGCAGATGGATATGAACTAGTCAGTCGAAAAAACTCACGTTGATACACAATGTTAGGAGTGTTGTCTTTCTGGTATGCACACAAGGAGAAATCAAATGTCGGCATATTGATTTTCCATGGAGGGACAAGACAAAAAGACCTTTCAAACATTGGGGGTAGTTCAATACGTAAGTCATCAAAAATACGGGAAGTTCTAATACCAAGAGGAGCAGTAGCATTCGGTCGAGTTTCATACTGTCGCAACAATTGATTTTTGAAAACTATATTAAAAGCAGGGTGCCAAGGTTTAGATGATAAATTGCTTACATAAGTTAGTTGTAGTTTCTGTCTCCGTCGAAAGAGTGAAGGTTCCCCAGTCTCGGCTAGAATGCTTACAACGGGACTAGAACGGAAGGCTCCAGAGACGAGTCGTATTGCAGAGTGATGGACTGGGTCTATTTTTTTTAATACGGATGGTCGTGCAGACGAATATACAATGCTGCCATAATCAATCCGCGAACGAATCACCGCACGGTAAAACATCAGCATACAACTCCTATCAGCGCCCCATCGAGAACCACTAAGCACCCTCAACATATCGAGAATTTTGTTACATCGTAACTTTAAAAAACGCAAATGAGGGTTCCATGATAGTCTTTGGTCGAATATTAACCCCAAAAATCGAACAGATGGAATGGTCCGAATTTCTGTACCATCGAGAAATATTGAAGGAGTTCGGATCTGTCGACGGCGACTGAAGGCAATACATTGAGTTTTAGCGGTAGAAAATTTAAAACCAGTAGAATTCGTCCATGACTGCAATCTATTTACTGTAAGCTGAAGTGTTCTTTCAGCTGTGGCCAAACTTCTAGCACCAACATAAATTGCAAAGTCATCCACAAATAGAGAGCAGCGAACAGGAGACCGCACATTAGTAGTTATACTATTGATAGCAACGGCAAACAAGGTCACACTAAGTACACTTCCCTGCGGGACGCCATTCTCTAACCGAAAACGATCTGACAATGTAGATCCAAGGCGTACTCTGAAATATCTGTTAGAGAGAAAATTTTTGATAAAACCTAGTATATTACCTTGTATACCCCATGATTTTAATGTATTTAGTATTCCTCGTCTCCAAGCCATATCATATGCCTTCTCTAGGTCAAAGAATATTGCAACAAGTGTTTGACGTAACAGAAAGGCATTTTGGATTGCAGATTCTAATAAAACTAACTGATCGATGGAAGATCGCCCTTGCCTAAAACCACACTGGTCCTTAGAGAGTAAATTATTATTTTCTAAGTACCAAACAAGACGGCGATTTACCATTTTCTCCACTAGCTTGCATAGCACACTTGTAAGAGAAATAGGGCGGTAGCTGTTTGGATCAGTTTTATCTTTGCCTGGCTTAAGAATAGGAATCACTGTTGCTTCCAACCAAACATCGGGGAAAGAGTGTTCCTCAAACATACGATTGTATATCTTCAGGAGGGAAATCCTCCCCGATGTTGGAAGATTTTTAATCATGGAATATACAAGGTTATCAGGGCCTGGTGCTGAATCTGAAGAGGATGACAGTATGACAGAGGATGAATTAGGGAAGCAGTAGGTATTTTCTGCCCCTTCTCCATGCGCATTATACGTGTGACATCAGTAACGCATTCACCGGACAGCTCGGACTTTATCTCCTCCAGGTCAACATGGAGATCCCTGCAGGTAACCACACCCTTTGCAAAGTTCAGAGTTCTGTGGGGTTCCACAGATACCTGAACCTTCCCAAAAAACGACTCCATCTTCAACAGCGACTTACTTTGTTTGTCGCTCTTTGTTTGAACTAACAAAGTCCCGTTCTGTAGCTTCTTAATGGAAGCAACAGGACCTGCATTCCCAACTATTGCCTTGTTGATCAGGAAAGGAGAGACATTGGAAAGGTTATCACCTTCCGCCGCGTTTCTAAAAATAAGATATCTAGGAGTTGGTAACATAATTCCTTTGGTACTTCCCTCGTGGCATTCAATTTCTTCTCTATATTCCTCAGACACGTCGGGTGAAACCGAACGATGTCTCTTTACACAAGTTTTGGCGTTTTGTTTGTTAGGATCCATAAATTTAATACCGAGCGATTCATGAACGAAGATGTTTCGAGCAAGTGGCACAGGGTGCACCCAGACGTCACCAGTGGCCCAGGATACTCGAACTAAAGCGAGAACCCCCAATAAAAAAAAAAAAAAAAAAAAAAAAATTTGGGGGGACCTCCAGATATTCTGGAGCCGAAATACATGGTCTGTCAGCACTCCAGAATATTTTAGGAATGGGTTCCGGTACATCGTTACGGTTCCCCAAACCCAAGTACCACTGGCAGCCGCCCTCTATGAACTCACAGAATGCAACCACTTGTTTCGATAGACTCAGCTATGGGCTCCGACACCCATAACTCAACATTCATGTGCTTGCCAGACGCCTATAGGCTGCTCGGTCCCAGAACTTATCCCATCAGAGGTCCTCGGCAGTGCTAGGCACACATCAGGTTCCACATACTTGGCCCCGCCAAAGGAAACCAAGCAGTATTGCCACTCCCAGACATAACGGAACAAGTACAGCAAATCCCTAAATGTACGTATGTGTGTGTAAAGTGTTTAAATCGTAAGTATAGTGCTGTAAGTGTAAGTGTGTGTTACACTCGGGTGCCGCGAGGTTCGTCTAGGTCCTCTCATTAGGTGCAGCTAGTCTGCACCCCTCTGCGGGTGTAAATGTGTTTGTGTGAGAGAGTGTGTGTGTATATATGTGGTGTGTATGTTGTGTGTATGTGGAGTAAGTGAGTGAGAGTAGAATGAGCTAGAGGTATGGTGGGGTCGCTAAGCCCATCAGCTGCTCACGTCAGCTGCCTCCGCCGGCGGACAGAGTTGTGAACCAATATGGCTACGCCACCTCTGGCTCTTTCCTCAGTGACGAAATCTGCTCTGAAAATAGAATAACCCCTAAAATTGAAGGTGTGGGATTCATGCAAGTGCGTCTCTTGGAGACACATTATTAGAGGAGATGAATCTCGCACAAGAACTTTGAGATCTTCGATATGGCTTCTTATCCCATTAATATTCCACTGTATCACATTGTTGTTAATGGAAAATTTAGACATTGAAATATACGAAATTAATATAGCAGCGGATTCCGTTCGTTTTGGTCACATATTAATTCAGATTTATCAGAGTCTATCGACATCAAAATCACTACTGTGATTTATGCAGATGTGTTTGTTTTGGAAGAAGCCGCTTTTGAAGCTGCTCCAATTTTGGTTTTTTTATCTTGCTTAGCTGTACTTTTAATCAACTTCTTTTCTGAAGTCTTAGACGCAACTACTGGTGGATGTGTTCGATTTTTTTAAAAAATAGGCGAGACCAGGAGAAACGTTGGTATTTTTAATTTCAACACTATTATGAACATATCACAATCAAAACCTTATAACTGGAAACTTAGTTGCCAATGTCTAGCCTGACGTTATTAATTAAAATGCAACAGCTGACATCCATTACAACCAAGATCTCATAAGGAAAAACACAGTTGCTGACGTCTAGCTTGTTGGTATTTTTAATTTCAACACTATTATGAACATATCACAATCAAAACCTTATAACTGGAAACTTAGTTGCCAATATCTAGCCTGACGTTATTAATTAAAATGCAACAGCTGACATCCATTACAACCAAGATCTCATAAGGAAAAACACAGTTGCTGACGTCTAGCTTGTTGGTATTTTTAATTTCAACACTATTATGGACATATCACAATCAAAACCTTATAACTGGAAACTTAGTTGCCAATGTCTAGCCTGACGTTATTAATTACAATGTAACAGCTGACATCCATTACAACCAAGATCTCATAAGGAGAAACATAGTTGCTGACGTCTAGCTTGTTGGTATTTTTAATTTCAACACTATTATGGACATATCACAATCAAAACCTTATAACTGGAAACTTAGTTGCCAATGTCTAGCCTGACGTTATTAATTACAATGTAACAGCTGACATCCATTACAACCAAGATCTCATAAGGAGAAACATAGTTGCTGACGTCTAGCTTGTTGGTATTTTTAATTTCAACACTATTATGGACATATCACAATCAAAACCTTATAACTGGAAACTTAGTTGCCAATGTCTAGCCTGACATTATTAATTACAATGTAACAGCTGACATCCATTACAACCAAGATCTCATAAGGAAAAACACAGTTGCTGACGTCTAGCTTGTTGGTATTTTTAATTTCAACACTATTATGGACATATCACAATCAAAACCTTATAACTGGAAACTTAGTTGCCAATGTCTAGCCTGACGTTATTAATTACAATGTAACAGCTGACATCCATTACAACCAAGATCTCATAAGGAGAAACATAGTTGCTGACGTCTAGCTTGTTGGTATTTTTAATTTCAACACTATTATGGACATATCACAATCAAAACCTTATAACTGGAAACTTAGTTGCCAATGTCTAGCCTGATGTTATTAATTACAATGTAACAGCTGACATCCATTACAACCAAGATCTCATAAGGAGAAACACAGTTGCTGACGTCTAGCTTGTTGGTATTTTTAATTTCAACACTATTATGGACATATCACAATCAAAACCTTATAACTGGAAACTTAGTTGCCAATGTCTAGCCTGACGTTATTAATTACAATGTAACAGCTGACATCCATTATAACCAAGATCTCATAAGGAGAAACATAGTTGCTGACGTCTAGCTTGTTGGTATTTTTAATTTCAACACTATTATGGACATATCACAATCAAAACCTTATAACTGGAAACTTAGTTGCCAATGTCTAGCCTGACGTTATTAATTACAATGTAACAGCTGACATCCATTACAACCAAGATCTCATAAGGAGAAACATAGTTGCTGACGTCTAGCTTGTTGGTATTTTTAATTTCAACACTATTATGGACATATCACAATCAAAACCTTATAACTGGAAACTTAGTTGCCAATGTCTAGCCTGATGTTATTAATTAAAATGCAACAGCTGACATCCATTACAACCAAGATCTCATAAGGAAAAACATAGTTGCTGACGTCTAGCTTGTTGGTATTTTTAATTTCAACACTATTACGGACATATCACAATCAAAACCTTATAACTGGAAACTTAGTTGCCGATGTCTAGCCTGTTGGTGTTATTACTTACAATGCAATTGCTGACATCCATTACAACTCACATGCCATAAGAAGAAACATAGTTGCTCACGTTTAGCTTCTAAGTCTTATTATTTTAACAACATTACTGACATATCACAATTAGAATTGGCAGAAAACAGTTGTCAATGTCTGGCCTGTTGCATTAATTGCAATGCAACTGTTGACATCATTACAACTAAGATCCTATAAGAAGAAACACAGTTGCTGATGTACTTGAAGATGACATAAGTTTGTTAAGTTATGGCCTGTTTGTGTGATTATACAATGCAACTGCCGACGTCTATCTTCTTGGTCTTATTAATTTGAGGATATTCCTGAAATCAAATACAATTAACCTGTTAGTGGGGGAATTATGACAAAAGTAAACACGCATTGAATGCGTAGTTATATTTGCATGAAAACATAATATTCCATCCCTCCTATAATACTTTAATGTTACTCATCATGCCCACCCATGAGTTGTTTGTCCTGCACATTGCAATGCTGCTAGAGACGAAATTTTAGGTCATGCCCAACTAAAAAAGTGCTATCACTCAAAGGACCACATAAATTATGGTAATTGGAAATAAATCCAAGCTATTCACTAACTTTTATTAAATTTACTTTTTATTATGTACTTCTGTTTTAAATATTTCTTTTGAATTGTATAAAATACAAATAAAATTAAGATGCTAGAAAAACAATATTTTATTTCAGAGAAAAATAAAGCATATGACACATAAATATTAAATTATAATTTGCTTTATATAGTAATGAAA
>CM040185.1:1619381-1736881 GCA_022606455.1 Callitettix versicolor
TATTAAAATTACTAACAAACGCAATCATACTACATGCCCTATTAGAGCATTAACAGTTGCTCTAATATAATGTACAAGATTGATGTTTTATATTTCTATATGATGTGTTAATTTTTTTAAAATATCAGTTGTGTAAAATGTAAGCTTAACAATAAGATTAGTTATTTAATTTCTGCTGATTAAAGCAGCACATTCCCCAAATGCTGCATTTCTTTTTTATTTTATAGCCTTCAATTTTTTAAAGTCAATTTTCGAAAGTTTTTTTTTATTAAAAAGTAAAACAGTGTATTCAGTAGACTATATTAATCATTATAAATACTAAGCTTGTGTATATCAATTGGGCTGTGGCATTTAATTAAGTTTCAGAGCTTATGTAGTTGGGAAGTGAGTATAGGTTGTAAGACCCAGCAGAGGGTGTAGATTAGCTGTACCTTTGAGAGGATTTAGACGTTGCTCGCGGTACCCGAGTCTAACACACACCACACACTTACAACATTAAACTTACGACTTTAACAATTTACTCTCACACTTACATTTAGAGAGGCGATAATAGCCTCAATGTTGCTTTTCGCCTTAAAATTAAAAAAAAAAAAAATAGATTGTAAGGCTCGATCCACATTTACGTTAGATTGTATAATATTTATGACTGAAAATTGTATTGTTATCGGGTATATGAACGTTTGTAAAATTTGAGAGCTCCAGGTAGTCGGAAAATGAGTTTAATGTAGGTTTTAAAATTTGACCCGGACATACAATACAGTAAGCTTGTGATGAAATAGTGTAAAATATAATTATTTGTCTGTTAATGGACTGAATAAGAATACAAACATATAAAAACGTTAGAGTGAACAGGAAATAGGCCCTGCTATAAGTTCCTTTGCGAGAGCTATAACAATGAGAGAATACTGCTGACTGTCGTTTCCTGTTTGGTCGCTTGAATAGCTAGACACGAAAAAACAAATTTGTGATATTGACAGAGACTGCAACGCAGCGTTATGCCATGACGCCTGTCTGCACGGTCTTTTTTTTGTAGGAAAGCGATATGTATGTTATACTAACCAAGCAAATAGTAAAATAAATATTACTTACAGACCTGTTATAAAAATATCGCGGCACGCAACTGTCTCGCTGACGTGATGGCAGTCATTTGAAAAAATCTGATTTTACCTACATAATCAAGCATTAATGTCTCTGCACAACTTAGCACTCTAAACTTCCGCCGTCAAATTCATTTTTTAAAATTTCAACGGATTTTGAAAATATAAACTGCTAACACACGGCGGTGAAATCGTATTCTCAAAAAAAGTGTAAGGTAGAAAAAATAAGGTTTTTTAAAAATTAGAATATCTGTCAAAACGAAGGATTTTGCTGGGTAATTTCGTCAAGCTATTTCCAAAATCGATTTTTGAACCACATTTGAATAAAATCGGATCAGAATTGCACGTGGGATACTTATAGCGGTAAATGGAGTACCATAGTTGAAAAAAACAACACTATTTCAATGTTAAGTTAGTACCTCGGATTTAGCTGTCTGTTTTAAATTTAGGTACAATTTTAAGTAGTAGTAGTAGTAAAAAAAACAACACTGTAGGGGTATTGTAGAGGGGTAGGGGTAATAGGAAGTCATCCCCCTCGTCTATGTCAAGGTCATGTTACCTACCACTTCAGTAGGCTACAGCACTGGACAGTTAGCAAACTTGTCAATTATGTCATGTCTCATTGGTTTATTGGGTGTTTCACACATCTTGGTTTGGATGTTTGGTTTGTAAATGTGTTGTGTGTTTTGTGTTGTTAATGTGTTATGTGTTGTGTAAGTGTGTTTAACAACAGATAGTGAGTAAAATAAAACAGTGTCTCAATACATCTGTAAGTACAACAGTTAAAATTAATTATAGTTAATTTATAAAACTACAAATTTAACCTAATCAACACAAAGTGCCACTAATTCAAAACGTTGTTTTTTACAAATTTGTTAAATCAAAGAATTAATACAGTATTATCACATTGAAAATATTTCAACCACATAAAATAGATCCTAAACGATATTTCAAAACACACTTCTTGCTTGTTTAGAAAGTGTGCTTCTTATTTTACTTAGTTGTAGATTTAAAATGTATACCAGACATAATAAAAAGTGTTACATTTTCAAACAATTTAAACCTTTTGAAGTGCGAACAAAACCATTTTAAAATTCGGTAATGTAAAAAACAGATGTTGAGTTTAACGTACATTGAAGCATTGAAGTAGCAAGCACACACACTCTATGAACACTTGATTGAACTAGTGATTAATTTAAACTACAACACAAGATGAGAATACAGTGTTTATAAACATACGAAAGCATTTAATGAACTATCTATTTATACGCACATAAATTAATAGTAAAATTATAGATTTTAACGGAATTATGTATTTTATAATTTCGGATTGGTTAGTCACAATCGATAGTTGGATCCACAATATAGGTTAATTCTGTTAAGCCTAGGAAATTATATTTTTAATGTATTCCACACGTTTGTTTGCAAATTGTTCTGAAATACAGAATCGAATTATAGTTAGGTAATCAAATAATTTCTTTTTAAACAGTTTAAAAACCACTTACCATTATAATACAATTTTTCCGTTGTACACAACTGTAAAGCACACTACAATATTTTCTTTAAACTTGCATTGCATTAAAAAAATCATTGCATTGCATCAAGCCTTGTTGCAACATTTCCCCTTGTTAAACTGATTAAAGAATCGACCAATCAGATTTCAGATGTTTTTAATTGGTTTTTTTACTTTAGAAAATAACTTTTATATATATTCATATATTGTATATCTGAATGTATCGTATTCGTAGATATTACAATATTGTAAAACATAGGATAAAGTATGCACATAAATAAAAAAAACATGGTACTATTTTTTTTAACTTGTTTCTAATAGTGTTTAATTTATGCACAAAAGTTTATGAAGAAAATTAAAGTAACAATTTCGATAGTGTTTTAATTTTTGTGTTGGAAAAATTAATTATAAAATTTCTTAAAGAATTATTTAAATAAAAACAAAAACATGATATTGTTAATACATATATTATGTTTAAATGTAATTATTTTTATCTATGGTACAATTAAAAATTTGCAGTAAATGTGACAACCTTGTTTTTCCAGTCTTTCCGTCAACCGGCTTCTGCAAATTTATAGATGAAGATGAAAGGCGAAAGTGATGTGAAAGTGAAAGTGAAGTTTCATTAAAAAAATAAGTGATTATCGTAGAACTTCCGAAAATTTTGTATAAATCATATGTCCTTAGCTACCTTACGGTGTCAACTTGTAGGGATTATAAGGTTTCTACCAAAATTTGAGTTCTTTATTGTGTGTGAAGAACCAAGTCCCAAGTCTGCAGCTCCTACATTAGGCTAGCCAACTTCCATAATAAGGTAAATTATGTACCTGGTAAAATTATACAGAATTCATGGTTTTAGTGTTTAAACGACAATAATATGTTATTCATCACATTCAAATATGTTTATTATAATTATTGGTGAATTGTTTTCTTTATTTTTTGTGAATAAAACTTTTATAAATTACATTTTAACTCAGACTTGGTTAGTAAAAAAGGCGCTTAAAATTAGCCAATGAAATTAGCATTAGTAAAGATCAATTATTAATGTTGGAAAATAATTCAAGTTAATTTTTGTTTATAAGGATTAAAATAGAAGTGGGATATTTATGCCAATTTATTATTTAACTACCTGAAGTAAATTTAGTAGGATTTTATAAATATTTATTTTAAAAAAAGTGTTAACCATATCAAAAACTTTATAGTTTTATTTTCTGTTTTGTTGAATAGGCTCAATGAAAGTTTGAAGTAAAAGTTTATATTTAAAATTTTAAGGAGTTTTTTGTCTCATGAAAAATTTTAATTATATTTTATAATTTTATTTCTAAGATTTTACAAGTCATAATTATGAATATAATAAATATACTGATAGGCTTCTACAATTATTGGGAAATTTTTATTGTGGTTTAATAAATAAAATAAGTAAATTAAAATAAAATATGTAAATGTAACAATTACATTAAATATTTATATAATTAAAAATCTAAATGCAAACCTCAAGTGGTAAAATATTCCCTGCCAAGACTATTAAATAATAATATATTATCATTATTGTTATAATATATATAATATAATACTATTACATTATAACAGTAGAGGACAATTTTGCTCAGGGTAGGCTATAGCCGTTTTAAAGAGCCTGAATATTCTGTTTTAAAATGAAGCATTATACAACTAAAAGTAGTAAAAATGATTTTAAAATGTTCTGATATTAATAATTTACGTTTATTTTTCATTGAAAAAAAAGATCATTTGAAAAAAACTTTGAATACAAATTAAAAAAACTTCACTCAAATTATACACTTTACATTCATAACACTCGAACGTAATATCTTTTTACTTTTTCATGCATTTTAAAAACTTTAACGCAAAAGGCACATAATAAAAGTCATCATTAATCAAAATTAGTTAAGGTACTTCAGATTGTAGGAGCATAAATGTTTAAATTATCAAGTGTTCTTCCTTTTTTTCAAATGAAAACATTGAAAAAAATGTATTTTCTGAGTTTTTTGTAAAAGGCATATCGTAACACCAGAACAAATAAAACAAGTCATCATTGTTCAATATCTGTTCAGTAGTTTAGGCTATAGATGTATCAATGTTGAAGAAAGAGAAAATGGTTGAGTGCTATTTTCAAATTGTTTTCCTACTCTTTGACTCTACTAATTAAAATTTTGTTTTGTTTTTACTGACAACTATACAATTTTATGTTTTTAAGTTTTGGATCTTGAAAAGCAGTACTGGTCACGTTCTGCGTATAATTTATGAACTGCAGAGGCTTGGGTGACTTAACGATTGGAGTTTAGTAATAAAAATTTCTGAAATGATTTAATTTGCACATTTTTTCATACCATAGTTATTAATAATTGCTTTGGGAGGAGAGGAAGTGCCAGCCCAAATCTTTGCCCAGGTGCCAATTACTCCTTAACGTCTTTGATCAGCCCTATTTTTGGTCCCCACATAATCAAACTTATTTACAAAAATACATTTGTTTACTCTTTGATTCATGATCTTGTTATACCAAATTTTATATTATTAGCTGCTATAGTCAGGTTATTCAAAGTTATTACTATTATTATTTATAGTTATAGTAAAATTTATTCATAAAACCAATTTTGAAAAGCTCTTAAATCTTCTAATCAGTTTATTCATAAGTTAACTACAATACGTGACACTTCTAGATCAATTATCTTATTCAGTAAGTTTAAAACTAGCTGTTTAAGTATTATGATTCTGTATTGTTTATTTTTTTGCAAGCTTTACTGGGAGAGTAGAGCTTTTACAAAATCATTGTTAATAAATTAAATAATTTAAATTTAATCTAATTTTGTGTAATTTATTCTTTATTTAAATACTTTATTCTATTTCAGGTTTGTGGTATTCTCAAGCCCAGAGCTTTGGACTTGAGGTAAGTGGGTAGCATACACAACATGTCAGCTAAATTTATGTCCATCATGTCTTTGTTTTTTTTTTTTTTACCTGCTTCACAGAGGAGAGGAGGCTTTTCTATTGGCCTTATTAGGCCTCATTGCTTTGTGTACTTTTCAGGTCCGGAGAAGCCCACCCTTTAATAAATGTGTGACCCCTAGGTTAATGTAAAATTAAGTTACCACCTCTTCTCTGTTTCCCTTAATAATTTTTACAAAGGTCTGATGGAATTCCCTGAAATGTAATGAAATGGAAGTTTATTGACTGTAATCGATAACTAACTGTAATCGGTTTCGAATTATTCATGAATAACGTAATCGCGGCCAATGTTTCCATCGATTTGATGCTACATTAATCGGTTGTTTCCTCCATTCTACCTGTTTTTTTAATGTATTTGCACTATTACTTTCTTTTAAACTTCTATTTCATTACAAAAAACTTTTATTAAATGTTTGAATTTGAATTTTTTTCATGAAGAATCTAATTGGTCTTTAATTTTTAAAAATTTTATACTTTTAAGTGCTTAGAGCCCAGTAAAAAAAAGTAAAATATGTCATGCTTAAATGTGTTTAATAAATTAAAATTAATTAATTAGGGAAGAATGATTGTACACTGTTTAAAAATATTATATTACTGAATTTAGGAACACATAGCCTAATAAACATTTTCTCAATTACAAAATTAATAATTCCGTTTAATTGACTTTGATTTAGATAAAAATATATTTGTTTACATAAAAATTTAATATTTGATCAATATCTAAAAAAGTATTAGTTTTTAATTTAGTCTTCTAATAATAATATTAGTTTGGAGAGGTCAAAATGGAAAATGTAGTGTAAAGATCAATGTTACAAACACATTTTTTATATTTGCTGTCTTAAGTTATATATATGACTGCTGTTACAGAGGTGCTTTATTATGGTTTTGAGGTTTATAGTGCTGTTGTAGAGGTTGCTTTGATTCTTTCAGGTTCTTTATTTGTAGGTTATTAAGGATCTAATAGTTTCATTGTTGTTAGGGAATTCAGCTTTGGTTATGCTGCGAGAAGACCTGGAAGCTGTGAAGATATTTTTGGCTGATTTTCCTTTGGTTTAGGTGGTTTAGTTGTTGTTTCCAGTTAATGTTGTCTATAGGCTTGGCTAGGGAGTGTTTTAAACATGATTTTGCACCTTTTTTATTTTTCCTTTCAATAACTAATTAAATGTTTTCTTAATACATATTTGTTTTTGCATTTACTTTGCAGAAATGTCATAACATTTTTTCTTATGATTTACTTTTAACATTTATAACCTGTAAAATTTTGTATTAAAGAAGCCTTTACTGCTCCATAATAATAATAATATATTTTAAATTCTGTTTTAAAAATATAAAATATTTTTTAAAGTAACAATATAAATATAATGTAGAATATCAATTTTTAAATTAACAACAATTTTAATATTTTATGTATAACTAATTTTTTGAAGCAAAATAGTAAAAGGAAACCTTTAAATATAATAATAATATTTCCTTGATTATAAATTTTAATTTAATTTAAAACTTTTATAATAAAAACCAATTATTCAAATATTACATTTTGTTTTGTTTTTTTGGTAGATGTTACTATGTGTTAATTGTTTCCCTGCAGAATTACCTGGCATGTTATTAGTAATTAGTTCGGCAAACTTAGTGGAATTAATAATACAGTAAAATTAAAATACTTAAGAAGTTAATATTTCAAATAAAAACAAAATGCACTTTCAGCTTTTTTCAAGACACATGTTTTTTGTGTCTGAGTATCAAGACATCAATCACCTCAGTTACAGGAAGAAATATGTAAGGTATGTGGTTTGTATAATTTTATAAGAATAGCATTTTAATGTCAGGTTTTTTTTATCAGAATTCATTTGCAGTTTGCACTTTTATCATGAGGCAACATATATAAGAAGAGATGTTATGTATTATATTAGGAATAATACTTATTCTAGGATCAAAATTAACTTAAACTTTTATTAATAGGGGTGCTACATACAAATAAGAAGAGCTGTTATATATTTTGTTGGGAATAGTATTTATTGTGGGTTCTGGATCATAATTCACTTAATATTTTTATTAATGGGGGTGGTGCATACAAATAAGAAGAGCTGTTGTATATTTTGTTGGGAATAATATTTATTGTGGGTTCTGGATCAGAATTCACTTAAACTTTTATTAATGGGGGTGGTACATACAAATAAGAAGAGCTGTTGTATATTTTGTTACAAATAATATTTATTGTGGGTTCTGGATCAGAATTCACTTAAGCTTTTTATTAATGGGGGTGGTACATATAAATAAGAAGAGCTGTTACATATTTTGTTAGGAATAATATTTATTGTGGGTTCTGGATCAGAATTCACTTAAACTTTTATTAATAGGGGTGGTACATACAAATAAGAAGAGCTGTTATATATTTTGTTAGGAATAATATTTATTGTGGGTTCTGGATCAGAATTCACTTAAATGCTTTTATTAATGGGGTGGTACATAACAAATAAGAAGAGCTGTTATATATTTTGTTAGGAATAATATTTATTGTGGGTTCTGGATCAGAATTCACTAAAACTTTTATTAATAGGGGTGGTACATACAAATAAGAAGAGCTGTTATATATTTTGTTAGGAATAATATTTATTGTGGGTTCTGGATCAGAATTCACTTAAGCTTTTTATTAATGGGGGTGGTACATACAAATAAGAAGAGCTGTTATATATTTTTTAGGAATAATATTTATTGTGGGTTCTGGATCAGAATTCACTAAAACTTTTATTAATAGGGGTGGTACATACAAATAAGAAGAGCTGTTATATATTTTGTTAGGAATAATATTTATTGTGGGTTCTGGATCAGAATTCACTTAAGCTTTTTATTAATGGGGGTGGTACATACAAATAAGAAGAGCTGTTATAGATTTTGTTAGGAATAATATTTATTGTGGGTTCTGGATCAGAATTCACACAAACTTTTATTATTAGGGGTGGTACATACAAATAAGAAGAGCTGTTATATATTTTGTTAGGAATAATATTTATTGTGGGTTCTGGATCAGAATTCACTTAAGCTTTTTATTAATGGGGGTGGTACATACAAATAAGAAGAGCTGTTATATATTTTGTTAGGAATAATATTTATTGTGGGTTCTGGATCAGAATTCACTAAAACTTTTATTAATAGGGGTGGTACATACAAATAAGAAGAGCTGTTATATATTTTGTTAGGAATAATATTTATTGTGGGTTCTGGATCAGAATTCACTTAAGCTTTTTATTAATGGGGGTGGTACATACAAATAAGAAGAGCTGTTACATATTTTGTTAGGAATAATATTTATTGTGGGTTCTGGATCAGAATTCACTAAAACTTTTATTAATAGGGGTGGTACATACAAATAAGAAGAGCTGTTATATATTTTGTAAGGAATAATATTTATTGTGGGTTCTGGATCAGAATTCACTTAAACTTTTTATTAATGGGGGTGGTACATACAAATAAGAAGAGCTGTTATATATTTTGTTAGGAATAATATTTATTGTGGGTTCTGGATCAGAATTCACTTAAACTTTTATTAATGGGGTGGTACATACAAATAAGAAGAGCTGTTATATATTTTGTTAGGAATAATATTTATTGTGGGTTCTGGATCAGAATTCACTTAAACTTTTATTAATAGGGGTGGTACATACAAATAAGAAGAGCTGTTATATATTTTGTAAGGAATAATATTTATTGTGGGTTCTGGATCAGAATTCACTTAAACTTTTATTAATAGGGGTGTTACATACAAATAAGAACAGCTGTTATATATTTGGTTAGGAATAATATTTATTGTGGGTTCTGTATCAGAATTCATGTGAATTTTAAACTCTTTTTATTACTGACATTATATAAAAGGAAGTATTATATTTTTGTTAGGGAATAGTATTTATTATGATTATTTTAATCAGAATTTATATTATTTTTAATTATTTTAAAATTAATTGTTGTATGTGTACTTTGTTCTATTGCAGGTATGTTTTTCAGGTTATTTTCTTTTTTAGCCAATTGCACAAGATGTTTCTTAGAAGATTTATTAAATGATGTACACACACCCACACACAGCACTTTTTTTATAAATGCTAGGTTTTTTTGGTTTTTTTATTGTTTTAAAAAGTTTTGTTTTTAATATTTTGCTTACACTTTACATTTTTAATAAGTTCCACTATTTTTGCTGAAATTTAGAGATAAGGTAGTACTTTGCCTAGGTTAGGTTTGACTAACCAATGTATCTCTTTCAGGCCACCCATACTCTGGCCCAGGGGGACGCTTGGTTTCCCTGCTGGGTTCATCGCACTACACACACTTACACTACCTCTGTGTTTACACTTTTTGCACTGTCGTAATTCCTCAACACTTATTAGAGGTTGACGTTAGACTTGGGGGGTGAAATTATAGTCCCGTGTTAAGAGTCGCGTTAGACTCTGTTAGGATGTTTTTCTGTTTCAGATTTGTAATGTAACTGCTTGATATATTTCAAGCTATTGTTACCACGCATGGGCTCTTTTAGTTTTAAGTTCTGTTTTTGTTTAATATGTTCGGTTATGTTTAAATATTTTTCCAATGAAGAAAAAGAAGATTATTGATTTTGGTTTTAAATTGAAGAATGAACAAGACAGTGAATTTAAAATGACTACAAAAACAGGTCAGTTCAGGTTCTAATAGTGTCAATTCATACTCTAACATACATATTATAATGTGTATGGATTTTTTGTGTAGTTATAATACTTTGCAAACTTATATATGTGTAGCATACTTATTTAAAACTGTGTGATTATTTGTTTCTTTTTGTATTAATCTTGTTGAGAAATTACACTTAATTAAGATTATTTATGTATCCTAAGTGAAGTTGTTACAGAAACAGCTCTACATTGGAGTGCATTGGTCCCTGCTTTACTTCTAATTGCATAGAAACGTCAGAGACATTGTTAAAGGTGACCAAGTAGATCTGCTGGGAGCTACGTACGGCGAGGGTCAGGTTAAAATCGGTTAGTATTATTGTATGTGCATTATTAAATTTAAGAAGAATTAACTTTTTCCAGAATTATTTTAAATTAAGTAATGTTTACTTTCTTACTATTTGAAGTATACAAAAGTTTGGTGGTTTTTCAGATTTTGATAAATCTATCCATTTTAAAAACCCCTGAGTAAAAAAAAAAAAAGGTGTTTTATGTAGGCGTTTTTCAGTCTATGTATCTTGCACATTGCTGGATAATAAACTAGTATGTAGATTTGGTTTGCCCATATTTTCTTACCTTGGGAGCCATTCTTTTAATTTTTCATAGAAGTATTTTGAAGCCCGTTTTTAGTCAACAAAATTGTTAAAAAATAAAATGTCTCAAAAGGTTTTAATGATTTTGATAAAATGTTTTTCATAAATGCTTGAATAGACAAAAGTTGTTAGTTGCTATACACTCAAAAAATTGAATTTGGGAGCTATCTGTCTAAAGTAGAAATTTGGTATAATTTTTTAGATTCATTAGTTAATATGATGATTCACTTATATTGATTAGATCACGAATACTACGGTCAAAATTTCTTTAGATATGCTATCTAAATGCAGCCTATATACACCAAGATAAAAGGATTTTTCTGTGCAATTATATTTGAATAGAATTGCAGTGACTGACTACATTTTTGTGAAGTAGGGAAACAAGATAAATCTGTATACAGTATATTTAGCAAAGATGGGGTATGTAAACAAAGAACAAATACAAAATGACAGTTTATTTAGGACCACTGATAGCCTAGTGATATAGGATAACAATACCATTCACCAATCATTAATAAAATCCTTACCCTAGCAAACAAGTCATCTTCCTACAGTACAGTTGCTTTGTATTTATTGCTGACCAGTAATTTTGTACAGATTACATGAGAATATTTGCGACTGTATGTTTTGCGATAAATACAGTAGAATAAGAGACATAAATAGGCTATCACACTTTTTTACTTTGCAACATTATTTTTCCTTTCCTTTCACATAATCAGTCAATAAGACATCAATTTGTTGAATGGCAATTTCACACTCATTTTTATACGATATACAATAAAACCTTGGTTAATCGAACTCATGTCAGCTGAAACCCGGGTTATCTGAAATGCATCTAAAATCACAAATACCATAAAAAATTATGGGAAATAAATAAAATATAGAGAACGATATTGTTTGGGCTAGGAAAGAAGTATATGCCTTGAGTTGACTTCCCCAGCTACAGGCTCGGGTCTAAAGATAGCTATAATGTCAATCCCTACTCCACCCCACAACACTGACATCTGCATTAGTCACTAGCTGTCACTGTAGAGGTGCGAGTCACGCTCAATTTTAGATTGCACTGAAATTTGTTGAAACAATGCAATGAATCAACGCCAGCTGACATTCTTCTAATGAAAAGATGAACTTCACTGCTCAAAAACATTGCAGGTGGATGTAAGAAACCAACAGAAATCACTGAATTTTTTTAGTGATATATGAACATGTCTATCTATCTTAAGTCCAGTAAGTCTCGTACAGTTTATTGATGTAAAACTAAAAAATATATTTTTAACTTTAATAAAGAACGTAAGTTATGTATTGCCTAAAAAAAGGTTAGAATCAACCTTCAAAATCTTCTAGAATTAATTGGATACAAAGAAGTATCATATGTGTCTAATACCATGGTCTTAACCAAGAAAACCATTGTCTGATATGGCTTCTCCCTTTATCTTGGATAACCGTGTATGTGCAGTGATTACTGATCATACAATCAGTGTATGTTGTGTGTGTATATGTTACATTTTTTATTGTTGTTATTTTAAGGCAAAAAACACATTATCACCTCCCTAAATGTAAGTGTGTGTGTAAAGTGTTAAAGTCGTAAGTGTAGTATTGTATGCATAAATGTGTGTTACACTCGGTTAATGCGAGGGACATTTAAATCCTTTCGATAGGTGCAGCTAGTCTGCACCCCCTGCACAGATTAATTAATACTATGTAATGAAATTGGGCTGGGTAAGTAGTATGATGGCATTTAAATACTTGAATGTATATGTTACAGTAAGTGTAGCCTCATTTATGTACTTTTTTATCTCCGTTTGAAAATGTCCAGTGTTTTTTAAAAAAAATTAATTAAAATTTTTAAGAGAAAATTAAAATTTTCAAAAAGTTTGATAAATTTAAATTATTTTGATTTTACATTATTTAATTTTTATTGACAGTATGTCTTGACCATTATCACAAATAATTGAGTTGGCTGCATAGTAACATTCTTGGTAGGCTAGATTTTATGTAATATATGTATGTATACTATTGTACTGACTCTAATGGCAACTACAATAATATAGTTCACTATATAAAAAAATTACCTATTCTATAAAAAAATACTTTTTAAATTCATCAAACAATTTAAAAACAAAACTCAAAGGAATTTTTGTATTTTAAGAATCGGGGTTGTGGAATGTAACACCAAGAACTCCAGCCTGCACTGTGCATCATGTTTCCTAATTGCCACTTACTACATTCACCACTTACTATGTTCAAAACATGCAATACCCAATGTGATCACAATAACCAAATTTTAAATAAAATAAATTTATGGTTCAGGAGTAAATAAAAAAAAATAAAAAAAATCTAAAATTAAAAACCTTTCTGCTTTTTAATTCTAAATGAGTCTTAGAATAATCAAGTAACAGAATTTATTTTTTCAAGTAACTCACAATTTGTAAATTTAAAAATTGTAATACACTGGCCTGATGAAATATAATAATTTTTTTATGAATAAAATCTGGTGAGCCAATTTTGAAAAATTAGCAGGATTTTCTAGTTTTTTCCTGTATGTTTTGAGCTAAATTTTGTGGAAATAATTGAATGTAAGGAAGTTTGTGAAATGTTTTTGCATATTGTTTATTTTTTGTACGGTCTTAGAGACTAGATCTCTTTCTACTTGTGCGTTGATTGCTAGCGAATTTCCATTTAAATATATATATATATATATATATATATATATATATATATATATATATATATACAAAGGTCATTGTAATAAAAACAACAACCACAAGGATTTGTATAGTTTTGAATTTATTATTCCTGCATACTGTTTATATGCTTTGCACCTATTTATTTAAAAAAAATATGTATTAAGAAAAATATAATATGCAAATTTGTTGATGAAATGTAATATTTACTTATTTTTAACTTATTTCTATTACAATTTGTCAATTCTTATGTCATGAATGAAGTCAGTGTTTTCAACAGAACTACTTCAAACTACATTTTGTTAATTTAATTTGTATTTGTGGGATTCCAGTTCAGGAGTTTCCTGTAACCAAGTGTCCTTAATGTTTCGACTCGTTGCTGTTTGCTCAATTGTAAGTTTTTATTTTGGTTATTTCATAAATATCTATAGTAATGGGCTCATAAGTTTCATAAACACCCTTTTGTTTTGTTTGTTTATTTCTTGATAGTAACCCTTTTATTTTTAAAATGGTGAAGCTAAAAATCGTTTCAGTTTACAAGTTTAAATTTACGAAAATAATATATTGTCACTATATTTAATTTTAAAATTAGGAAATAACGCCTACAAGTTAAAATAAACTTTTGATTTATACAAAAAATTCTTTGATTTTTTATAATATGAGCAAAAAATTATGCATTTAAGGTCATTTTATTATAATTTTATAATGTTATTGTGCCATTAGAGTGTATAAAAATTAACTAGAGCATAACATTGATAATCCAAACCAATTTAGGCATAAATGACTTTTGCTGCAATTGCACACAATTTTGTGCTAAACATCAGGGGTCTAGCTGTTCAGAAACAACTGAATATGCTTTGTTAAAATAAAATATTGTACGAATAAACCTTGCAAGAATAATTTTAAAATGTTCTGAAATCAATAATTTGTTTTTGTTATTCAATAGAAATGGCATAAGCAAAAAACCTTAAAAATAAAATTTAGTGATGCAAATTAAAAAATCAAAGTTATTTATATAAAGTCTCATGACACATTTATAACTCTCAAATGTCTTTTCGCTTTTTTTGTAATTTCTTTTTCTTTCTACCAGAGTTTCTGGGTTAATCACCTGTTGCATAAGTATTGCTATTTTACCCTTTTCAAAATATTTTTCTAATCCTGTATTTCCACCAAAACATTTCCAATCATTATTTCAAAATAATGTTCTAATGTTCTCTCATTTTGTTTTAATGTTTTCATGTTCTCTCAGATAATTAAATAAAAGGATGTTCTCTCATTTTGTGGCACTTTATTCTGTAGGCCTATTATTATTTCTAAACCCCATTGAAGTACACTCCTGTACAATTAATGATGTCATTAGCATTAAATACATTTAGTCTATGTTTGATAATCCGAATAATTTGGTTAATTGAATCATCTCCAGTCCCAATTAGGGTTAGGATTATCAAGGTTCCACTGTATTACTCGAATGGATCAACACTTTAATTTATATAAAACTTGCCTAAAATTTTGACTTTAAAAATATTATTAGATAATTTTATCAGTGGTGTAGGTACAAGACCCCAATCAGGGGGATATATCCTTCACTTTAAACCTGGTAAGGGGTAAATTGTTAGAAGGGAATAACAAAATAAAAAATATGTGTAAAAGCACCTACTTTATGGTTTTTTTGTTAGAATGTTGTTTGCATGCTATAGGAGTAACACTAATTTTTCTATCCTCTGATTA
Source organism: Callitettix versicolor (assembly GCA_022606455.1). NCBI lineage: Eukaryota > Metazoa > Arthropoda > Insecta > Hemiptera > Cercopidae > Callitettix > Callitettix versicolor. The sequence goes on from CM040185.1 coordinate 1,634,652, forward strand.
TCCTACCTTTTTTGTGTTTGATCAAGGCATAGAAGGGTTTCTACCATTCTTAATCTCTCTAAGTATTATATAAGTAGAAATATATTTCTGGTTATATTTTGCAATATTTAGTCTAATTACAAACTATTATCAATGAAGTGTGCACTTTTCCAATATTTCTATACTCCATTTAGACGTATTTTTTAAAATGTATGAGTTTTTTTTTTAAATCGATTAATAAGGAAAAGGGAAAAAGCAAATTTGGATCCTACATAATATATTTTTTTAAAATCTAAACAATACTGTAATGTTTGTTAATCATGCACCTTTAAATTTAGGTTTTGATGTATAAGAAATCTCAGGGGAGAATTCCTGTACTTCTTCTCTTCAGGTTGAAGGCACCCCTAAGACCCACTGGTACTTTGTTTATTTCAAATAGGATATCGTCCCTTAACAAAAGTGTATCTACAACATTGATTTTTTTAAATAAAAAACACCAGTATAAGTTACTATGTTTTGGAAAGTGTAATCAATAATTTTAAGGCTTTGAAAAAGAAAAAAATACATTTTTATCCATGAAACGGGTAATTTATGAATGGCTATTTAGAGGCACTGTTGTATTTCTGAATGCAAAAGTCATTGTAAATAAAAACAAAATGCTTTATACAGTTTTTAAATTAATTACTCCTGCTTCCTGTTTGTGTTATTTCAAAATGTTCTTTGCATCTACAGTTTGGTTTAACTCATTTTAATTTCTTATCAAAAAAACGTACATTGATTGTGGAAAAAAATCTGTAGTACTTATGAACTATATTTAGTCAAAATTATGAGAATGGATTTTGAAAAAAACGATTTTAAGCCATTTTATGAAAAAAAGTGTTTAACTTTTGAGCAGAATATGATGAGCTGGCTGAGAAATTAAATAGGTTTAAAATTTTTGTTGTTAACTTCTGAACTGAATTTGTTTCTGGTAAATCATTGAATGGAGAAAATTTGTGTAATTTTGTAAACCATTTTATTTAAACATATGTATTTACAATTAGACACTAGGTAATGCATTGCAATAACTTTGTGTTTTATGGTACTTCAGCCTGGAGTATGTAGTTTTGCTTGTGTGCATATATTTTTTATTACATTTTGTCTTTATCTAAAACATAATGATTTACTAAATTTGTGCATTCCCTTGATAGATGATTAAACATGTTTCCTACCTTCCTTCTTCCTGCATGTGAATGTATATCCATCAACGTCTGAAGGGACACTGGCCTGACCCTCGTAAGTAAAATAATTTTTGTCATATGAAATACAATAAACCCAGGGATGTAGTGGTTACAATACAAAGAAGTAAAATTTTATTATAATATAAACTATGTCAACGTCTAAATATAAAACAAAAGAGGTTTGTAATTCTTCCTAAAAAGTTCGTTAGAAAATGTATTTTGTTATTCAGATGTGCTAAAAACATTATTTTGTCTAAACTTGTGAGATATAATTTACTTCATTTAATTTTTGATTTGAGTAAAGTGTCTACAGCTTTATCTACATTCAATAAATATCAGAAATAACTGCAGTCTTATACCCATTGTTTAAGATAAATAATCAACAGCTTTTAATTCCCTAATGGTGCTATTCTTACTTTCCCATTTGCAAACTCGTTCACTAGAATTGTTGAATCTATTAGTCTAGCTAACTCACATTCAGTAAACATTGTAGCTAAACCCACAAGTTTTTCTTGATGCATTGTGTTACAAAGATATGTTTTAATTTGGAAAAACCTTGTTCTGCACTGACCTTGCTACTGACAGCAGTAGTAACTTGCAAAACACAAAGAGCTACTCATAAGTTACGAAATCCATTTTCAAGACCATGGTGGTATATGTATAGCTTATGACTTCTGCAAGAGGTCATACTGCCACTAGGATAATACAAAATACCGCTCTGATCTCAGAACATAAATATGGTTGACATGTTGGAAACTCAATTATCAGTCAAAGGTGGAGCAGAGTGCAGATTTGCCAGACTAAAAAAATTGTTATTCCCAATTGTTATAACAGTTGACTTTGACTTCCTGTTGTTAAACTTATAAGGTGCTGGTTTAGGTTAATTTTGATAAACCACATGTAAAAAAAAATGCTCACCATTCTGCCCTAGGCAGCTGCTTAAGTAAGTCATTATATACGGATGACCTAAGTATGTAAGATTTATAATAACTAAAATGTATGTAAGATGTTTATAACTAAAATTTTCAAACAGTCATGACATCACTAATTGCCAGCAGCAAGAATTTAAGAATAATTCCAGTATGTAAACTTAACTATACATATATAGGAACTTTTACAATTAATTCTAGCTTTTTGTCATTCAGCTCATTGCAAGAGCCAACAAGGTTTGCTGGTAGAATGTGTGCAAATGGTCAGAAGTAAGTTGGCTGTACCTGGTGATATAAGACGTATACACAGATAAAACTTGCACAGGCCTTTTAATTATACACATGTAAGAAATAATAGTAGGCCTACACCTTGGCCTTCTTTGTGATATAAAATTAAAGTGATATTTAATCCATCTTCAATTAATGTGACAATTGATTGTATAATTAATATATAATTGAATAAGGCCACATTGTAATTTGTGAAAAATTAAAACCATAGTGTAGCAAAAAATCTTTTAAAAAATATTATTTTTGTTTTTTATTTAGAATAAATAGTTCTGTATTTTTAAGTAAGTAGTTAATAATGGATTATTTATGCTACAAATTAACTTTTTTTTAGACATAAACACTACCTTTCGGCTCATAAAAATCTGTAGATCATTCAAATGACATGTTAAAAACTGTAGTCATCATGTAAGGGTATCACTTTGTATATATACACACACAATATTATATGTTATAACCATCATTACTACTCTTGGAGTAGGAAGTTTTTTTTATAACAAAAAGTAAATATCAGTGAAAATTACAGTGGCATGAGGTTGTGACAAGTAGCGCTTCAAAACCCATCACCCAAATGTGTGTGGCAATTGTGGCCAAATGACTAAGCCCCTGCACTCTACCGGCTGCCATGATCAAAATAGGTTTCTGCTTATCGAAAACAACTGGCAAGCTTGTTAGACAGATACTATAACCCACATTAAGCCAGATTTGATTTGAGAAGGTTTACTGTACACTATCAGTCTTGCTGGCTACTGTTAAAAAAAAGTCTTACCTGCTTCTACAGATATTGCGAGTAAAGAAATTAGTTGTCAGATTGTGTTTTTCAAATAACAGATTCACAAATAATTCTATCTATTTTGTGATAACTGATACTTTGTTGTCACTGGGAATCAGGTGTTTGTGAAATTATGATTACATTTTGCAAAAATTATTATTACTAAAGTAATAAATAACCTGTTGGTCATTCTATACAAAATGAAAAATTTTTTTCGTGTCCTTTTCGTAGTTCTGATGTAGCAATGAGTGACTAACACCTTAAAAATAAAATAATTTCCTGGTTTGTTATCTACTATTTTCAGCACAATTTTGACTAATGTTTTGTATATGACATTCAAGCAGAGGTTAGAGTGTAAATAGTTTAATAGTTTGTAAAGTTGAAGAGAGAAAATATGGTCATATATATTATATAATGTACAACTTTGAAATATATTGTTGCAGGGGGTGTGAAGTCGGCGCCTCCTCGTGGTGCACCCTGGGTAACGCTAAACGTCCGACAGCTAAGGACGCTATGCCAACAATGCGTCTTCTTCTGATACAGGGCTCTTCCAACGAAGGTAATTTTTGTAATAATTACTTAATAACATAGACAAACTTTTTTTGACAATGATAAAGTTTAGAAAAAAAATTATTAATTAGGATCAAAGTATTTTAAGGTTTAAAAAATGTGCATTTTCCCATTAAGAAAAAAAGACAAGATCTGTCAATGTAGATGTTAAACACTTCTGACAATCCCAGATTCAAGTGACAGCAAACAAAGGCAGATAAAGGTTAAAAATACAAAAGTGACCACTTCATGTACGTATAATGTACACTCTTGACTTTGTAACAGTAATGCCATCATCACACCAACATGATATGTTTGGTAAAGAAATTAAGGATTGTTTTAATAATCATTGCTTTATAAAGCACTAGTTGTGTACTCGTGCTTTGCTATACTATCAGTTTTTTAGGGAATAAAAATTACTGTTGATTATTTGAAAGCTGACTTAAAATTTTTGTTTCAATGTTAACTATTATAAGTTTATATTATTAGGAGACAAGCTTTTGTTATTAAAAAGCAAGTTATCATTACCTGTAGAACATATGTAGTAATGAACAGATTTTTGGTAGAACTCACCCCGCCATCTCAAACCCAGAACACTGTGTAGCCTATGATTCATCATTGCAGTCTGCGGTGCCAGAGAACTTGAATTGAAAATGATTTTTGATATCGGTAACAGTACAATATTTTTGTTACTAGCTAGTTTCATAATGGAAAAAATAAAAATAATAAAAGAATTTTTTTGTTAGTCTGGCTTTGCAATCTAATAATAAAAATTGTAAAAAAGTTATTTTTTTAAAAAACTGTTTAAAAATTAAAGTGCGTTTTATAGTCTGTAGCATTTTATAGTCCGTAAAACATGGCAAATACAAATACCTCTGTCATTAAGATATTGTAACCAGATAACTGACATTTTACACAAAGAAATCATACAGTGGCATTGTTGGTTAGTCAACTTGTTTGGTGGCTAGAGTTTGTAGAAATAACCTGTTTGAAAATAATCAGCCATTTTTTGTTTGTGCGCCATTTATATATATATATATATATATATATATATATATATATATATATATATATATATATATATATATATGAGTACAAAAGTTTGAGCTAGCCTAAAAGTACTGACAATGTTTTTACATTTAATATATAAATGTTTCATTTTAAATCTGTCGTTGCACCATAGACAGTGGATATTGGCATTTTAAGGTTACAGACAGAAATTTTTTAACATCAGTTTTGGCTTTTCCAATGCATTAAGTGAAAAACTGAACTAAAGAGTGTTTAAACAAATCTGTTTTCTTTCTAGAACTCATGAAAATATAAAGTTTTAAAATAACTCATGCATTTTGAGTGGCCACCATTTTGTTTTAAATAACTATCTATTTACATTTCTTTTTTTCAAAAGATTATATATGGCTAGTATGACTATTAAATTATATCTTTTTTTTTATACAGGCACTTTTTGATTTAACATTAATAACACACATCCCTTAAATATTTCACAATATAGTTATACATTTTAGACATTCTTTTTTTTTACCAAACAATTTGTTTTGATCTGTTTAATTTTTTGTTAGCCTGAATAAAAAGCTACACATTGTCATTTCTATAATTGAAAATACATTTTATTATTATTTCTATACATACATTCCTTTTTTCCTCTCTATAAGTATTACATTGTTATAAACGAATATGTTGCATTAAAACTGAAAATCATTTTTTACATGAATATTTTGCATTATTTATTTTTTTTTATAAACATGTAACAAATTAAAGTAGATGATTTGGCAAACCTAATTGGGATGAGATTATCGTTACGAGTAAATTTTTAATTTCAATTGAATACATTTTTATTAATTAAAAACCATTCAGCACTAATTTGAGCAATACTAGCTCGGTCGTCGTTTTTTAATTCAAAACAATTTAACATTTATAATGGACTGTTTATTACTTCTTGTTTGTCATGTGATTTTTTGTTTAAAAATTAAAAAGTGACGACCGAACAGTATTGCTCATAGTGCTAAATGGTCTTTAATTAATAAAAATTAATTCAATTTAAATTAAAACTTTACTCATAACCTTCATAACTTAACTCATAATTTCAGATTTTGAAATTTTAAGATGCTGAAATCAGACTTTCAAAAAAGTAAAAGATAAATAATTTATGATCTTTTTTAGGTTATTAAAATCTGTCATTTTGGAACTGATAGATAGATTTTTCTAAAAAACAAAATAATGCAAGCTGTGTATTATCAAAACAAATTTTTGAACCAAGTTTGAATCAAATCTGACCAAAATAGCAAACTTGAGAGTGCTCACACACATGCAATTTTATGGATTCTCAAAAAGTGATCTAGAGGTCACAATCAGTGCTCCTTTCAAAGTCCAAGTTTCAGTTGGGTTTTCCAACTGAAATTCACTACATAATAAAACCATATGTACAGTTTCACTACCCTTACCATTATTTTTTCAATGACAGTTGTAAATTTTGCTAGCCTTCTCCAGATAACCATTTGTTGCTCTAGTTCTCTGTCCTCAAATTTTCCTCTTCACTTTCTAACAGGGCAAAGAAAAGCTGTGCCTATTCCTTAATACAGATCTGAACTTTGAAACAATTAAAACAATGGATACTATGATGATTAGAGTTGAAGTTAATTTTTCTGTAGTTCCAAATCAGTAAAGGAATAGAGGAAATAAAATATTAATATGAAAATAGACTTATGTTTAAATAAATATAAGAATGTTTAGTTTTGAACTAACATTTAAAAAAAAATAGTGTTGTTATTTTATGATTTAATAAAAAGTTTTCAAATAATTTATTTAAGGCTTGGATTTTTTTCCAATCTGTTAGAGATTGCTTTAGCATCTAAGATATCTTTTCCATATAGGGGTGGGTAAACACACTATAATAATAAGACAAAGTTTGTATCATATTCCAAAATATTTGTATGCGATGTTTGTGCATACATTTTGCTGGAAGGTAAGCTAAAAAGATAGTGATTTTCATTATAACTGGCATGATTTGGAAAGATTTTTTTGTCAAAAACTCATTCAGTATTACCAGAAGAAGAATTTTTTTATATCATCTGTTCACCTAACAATTTTGATCAGATATTGTTTAAACATATCTATTAAGTACAGTATAAGAAACTCATAGGCCAGAAATCCAGTACAACAGGAGTTATCGTTAAAAAACTGGAAAATATCCCTAATTTCTAAATATATATATATATATATATATATATATATATATATATATATATATATATATATATAACTCCCAAACTGGTTTTTGAGGAAGTAACATTGCCACAAAGAAATGTCACACTTGTTGGTTTGTTAAAGTATGTCATTGTTTGAATCTCTTTTTTGTGTAATTTCAATGAATTTAAGAAATGTTTTGTATCATTTATTTGTTAAAAACAAATTATATTTATCACTTTTTATGTAGCACCAAGACTGATAATTCAGACCCAAGACATGAAGACTAATAATTCAAAACATAAATTGCCTTGGATAAAAAAGACCACAGACAAAAAAGATTAATATGTGCCTCATAATGCAAAATCGTCAAACATTACTGTATTTCCACAGTAACATTACGTAAGTAAATAAAAAAATTGTTTTTAAATATTCAAAAATTTAAAAGAAATTAAGTCATAATTGTATGTATTAAGTTTTATTAAGATGTATAGGTCTGATACTTTTTTTAAATAAGTAACAATTCTTTTCGACACAAGAATTTAGAGAGAAGGCATGCAGTAGAAAAATGAGTTCAGAGCGCTTTGGTATCAGCTTTTGGTACTCATTCATCCTGACTGTCATATTTATTGGGTGGGAGCTGTATGTATTGCCCACTGCTTGTAACTGTGCCTCTGATAGTGGGTGGGTGATATCATCGTTGTATTTACTGAGTCACCATAACAACGTTCAGCTAAGTGGTGTAATATTACTCACCCTGAACAAGTTACACTGTCATGTAGAAATCAGAGACTAGTTAATGCAGCAGTGTTCTGAGATTCAACCTGAAGTTACTCGCAAGTGATTGTGAAGTGTTTCTTTTTTAAACAGTGCGCTATTTTAAACTTTTATTTTATTTTTATCAGTGAGCTTTAGGTGTGTTTAATTTTTCTTATATATATTTTGTAATTAAATTATTCATATGTTTAAATAATGGCTCAAAATATGCATAAGAGAAATAAAGTTGTATACAGTGAGGCCACAGAATTAATCAGTAATATTATTAAAAAATGTAATAGTGAAGCAGCATCAAACACATTATTGTTTCTTTAAAAAAAAAGCAACGAAACGAGCTGCAAATTACTGTGGAAAGTTTTGAGAGATTTATTGTTAAAATGCGTCACGAAATAAAAAACTGCAGAAAATTTAGATAAAAACTGTCTACTCCGGGGAAAAACGTAAAGCACGAAGTGGAGAAAAAAGTGTAGTGTCAATTGATGACTTTAACAAAAATGAAATACTACATATAATTCAAGACTTTTATATCAACAAGAAAACTGTGCCATCCATCTTAAAATTGTTACCCGTTGTAAAACAAAGTATACATTTCCCGTGGGGTGAAGATTCCTTGTTAAGGATAGTCACTAAAATGGGTTTTGTGTGGCATAAATGTAAAAGTGAAAGGAAGTTGTTAGTTGAAAGGCCAGGTAATATTTATTAACGTTATAAATATTTAGTTAAAATGAATGACGAGAAATTCTGGCAAAAAAATATTTTATCTTGACGAGTCTTGAATTGACAGTAATTTGACTTTTAAGAAATGCTGGCAATCAGATGACGTATTTGGGGTACAGGATGACTGGAGTGCATTCCACCGTTTAATTGTATTACATGCAGGAAGTTTGGAGGGATTTCTTAAGGGTGCAATGCTTCTGTGTAAATCAGGGACTACTAGTGGTGATTATCATAGACAAATGCATCAGAGACATTTTGAAAAATGGTTAAATGAAAAATGATTAACAAAATTCCACAGTCTCCTGTAATCATTATGGATAATGCCCCGTATCACTCTATTTTAGAGAAAAGAGTACCAGCGACAAGCTCTGTAAAGGCAGATATAGTAAATTAGTTGATAAAAAAAGGTTTTCAGTGTGATATGACAATGAGAAAGAAACAACTTATTCCTTTGTTAAATATTCATAAACCTAGGGAAAAGAATTATAAATTCAATTTGTACCTATCTAGCTTAGGCCACAAAGTTATTAGGATCCCTCTGTACTTATGCGATCTAAATCCTATGGAGTTAGTTTGGGCCAAAGTCAAACGATTTATGAAAGACAATAATTGTGGTGATCTAAGCCTTAACAGTCTATTTCAACTTACTGAACATGGAATTGCTACAGTGACATTAAGTGATTAGGAAGGTTATTGTAACCATGTCAACAAAATAGAAGAATATTGGGTTAAAGATAGTATTATATCAGGTGTGGTGGATAATCTGATTTTTTTTTTTTTTTTAAATCTGATAAATCTTCTACCGATTCTGAGTTGGATCAAGATGAGAATGATAATGATGACATTCTAGCCACAGAACTTCCATGAGATAAAAAATTAAGTAACTTACTGTCAAATTACACAGTCTTACAAATTAATTACATAAATTAGATATTAAATAGTCCCCTATTCGCGATTCCGAGATGTTTTTACAATCAACCATCGTACAACAATCGAGTCAACCATTGTTGCTTGTTGAATCGTTAGTTCCAATTGTTAGGGCGATGACCAGACAGCTAATTGCTGACTCGTCATTAAACATTTCCAGCATCATCAGTTCCGATTGTAAGTTGACGATTCATTCGATTGTTTTGTTGATGGTTTAGGCGTATATTTGTATAAGCAGCAACGCGAAACTAGATGACTCAGAGAGTCGGAGGACTAGATAGAAAAGCAATCGTCAAGTAACTACTGAACATTAGGGATGGGAACTTCTGCTATTTTAAAAAAATATCAACGAACTGTTTGTTGGAAAAAAATAACTGTTTGGAAAAACAGTTTGAAAAACAGGTTTAGAAAAATGAAACTCGAAGTTGTATTAGCAGCTAAAACATAAGCACAAACGATCAGTTTTCTAAGACTACTTTTTCATTCCCATTACCACCATGTCCTTAACTGTTTTTGGGTGTAAAACATTTAGAAAAAAATAATTAAATGAAGTAATAATTAAATTACGTTCTCAAAACGTAATATATATGTATGCCATTTTATATTTACAAAATGCAATGAATTTCTAATAGAAGCATTTTTTTTTTACTTAAAAATTAAATAGCCTTTGCATATTTACTGAAATGCAAACAATTTAGAATATTTTTAGTTGATTAAAAAATATTGATGATTGATAATAAATATAAAAAATACGTTTAAATAAAATTAGGTTATGTGAGATGTTACTGTCATATTTTTATTTGGGAGAAAGTAGGTTTTCATTTTTCAACACTGAAAAAAGTAACGTTAATAATTAAAATATAGTAATAAGAACATAGGCCAAATATGTTTAAATAAAATTGGCTCTATATAGTTACAAAATTATAGGTTATTAACATTAGGTTATTACAGGTTAATGATAGGTTATTAACCTAAAATAACCTAAAATTATTCAAGAGTAGATATTGTGAATTTTAAAAAGTCCACACATCCAATAAATATTTAAAAACTATGCACTTAATTCTAAAAACATAAAAAAAGTAAAGGAAAACTTTCAAAATTGTCCACTAAATATTTTTAAGTTTCTAAACACAAAGTAAACTACGGCGAGAAACTAATATAAAACACAATTATGGCTGATTTTACAGTTTAAAAAATGTTTGAACAAAAAATTTTACATTTAAAACTTTCAAACAACTCGCAACAAAATAGAGATAAACGTTGACAACGCCCAAACAGTTCTCACTTCACTACAAGCAACAAGAAACTTTGAAATAAAGGGAAAAAGCATAAAAGCAGGTGAAGAAAAGCAGTTAGCAGGAAAAGAGCAGGAAAAAAGTTTTAGCGCTTGCGGCAAAGTTCGAATAGAACGTGGGTGGTGGGGAAGTCCCAACAGCTTTCCTTGTTTAACAAATCACAAACCAGTCCAAATCAAACTGCTTGTTTCCGTTTGAAAAAGCAGTTTGTTGTATATAGAAAAGTATTTTTTTTTTAACAATTTGGTGTTTTCTGACGCACCACTAGTGTGGCCAGCTAACAGGTCTTTGGGTGTGGCGGCCAGTGTCTCGACAGTCTCGAGCATGGGAAAATATTTTGTACCAAATTTCCCTCTGAAAATGTACAAGATATGATAATAAGTACAATACTAGTTTTTTTATAGTAAATAGAATGATTACTAATAATAAAGTTTAAAATACTGTATTTAGCATAGTAAAAATTAAGGCCAATTAAAAAAACTTACCTCTGTTTCCCTGGATACCATTTCAGTCAAAAATCCAGTGAAAGGAAACTTCCATTGTTTTTTGTTACTGTACACAATAAAGTTTCGTACAATAGCCTTGGTTAATTAAAAGTTATTAACATATGACATTAATATTGGTTTTGAGTACTTATGAATTTTAATTTTATAAATGATTGGGCACTCAAATTAAATTGTCTAAAGAAAAAAAGCAATAATTATAATAAATTAAAAAGAGGCCTAAATATTAAATGCAAAAAGTCTAAACTAAACAAAAGCATTTCATACTTTTGTGCTTCTTATGTCACAATTGTTTTTGTTAGTATTATTCCAGTACTGAAACTCGAACATGCCAGCCAAATTAGCATTTTTGCTATAGATGAGACTGTGAATGCTATCACTGCTGAGAACACTGTTCTTAGCATTTAGCACTGAGCAGTTGTGATTGCTCTTTAGCTATCCTGGTCTCTGCCTGCTCACTGCTCACTGCTCAATGTAGTGTAAAAAGGGGTTGGAAAGCGTTGAGAGCAACTTCGTCAGTGTCTATTCAGAGGTGTACTGCAGGACAACAAACAATGGGAGTAACAGTGAAAAGATCATTCACTGCATTCAAAGGGCTACCCTAACCATTGTTGTCATTGACGTAGACATGTGATTCTTGACCATTGTTGGTGACTAATGATTGGGTAGAGATACTTAAACTAGTGGATAGCTCGTTGCCTCCAACATCACCGAATAGACTGTTACAACATCAACAATAACAGACATACTACTTAAATATAAATAATAAAAGGCACACTACTTCAACATAAGAACACTACAGTGAATACCTCGATGGCCAAAACCATAATTAAGAAAAAAATAACTAACGAGTTCTACCAAAAGGCGAAAACGGTCTCTGAGGGTAAAATGTGGCATGATGTTGACAGGACCTGGGATGAGAATCGATGCAGACGGAGAAGGGAAGCAGTCGCCATGTTCCGCCTGAATACAGGGCATGACTGCATGGCAGCACATTTACATAAGATAAAGATACTAACCTCGAACATGTGCACTTTGTGCCGCAAAGTAGACTCTGTGATGAATAAGGAGCACTTGATAGTGTGTAGTGAACTTGACCCTGACCAAAGAAAGTCAAAGAACATATGTAAGCTATATTGGGATGCTAGAGAACTGATGGACCAAGGTCCGAATAAGTTGCCATAAGAAACAAACAAACAACAATAACAGACATACTTGCTAATATCCGAGCTCATGACAGTCTTCGATATACAGACTGACATACAGACATACCACAAGCCATTAATAGAGAAAGTGATGACACTCGACTTACCATCGACTGCAAACCCTAATCGACTTTGACTTGCTCATGTCTGAGATGATGACACTCTATACTCTATAAAATTAATGTGACATCTCCAACCAAATTTATGACACTCCCTAACATATACACTGACCTGCAATTCTAAAGTTAATTTCTTAAACATTGTTCAGCAGTCTCAGATAAGAACCATATCAGTGAGCCCTGCCAGCCTGATAGCTTGAAAAATAAATTCAATTCACGATAATCTAAAGACCATATGTGCAACTTTAAACTATTCATGTATATATAATGCCAATCACATTTTTTGCCCTAAGGTTCATAGACAAATACATTTTACTAAACTATACTAGCTACTAACATAAATTATTGCTTCTTTTTTAAAATGTATTTTATCAAATTAAAACTATTTAGTGCTATATCTGAAAATAAAATAATTTCCATCAGATTAAATTCCTACAAGTGAGTAACTGGTAGTATCTAATCTTTTAATGGATTTAAAATACCAATTGTTGTGTATACATTACTAAATGATTTTTACTGTTCAAAATAAAATGCAGTTACTGGTACCTTATATTTTGTGTGTACACTTAATTGTTTCTTATTCATGCAGTAAGTACACATTCTTCTTGATTTGTTTTTTACTCATTTACACAAAAAATACTGACCAATTTAAAAAGTTCAGATTATAGCAATAGAAATATTCAGGATCAGGCCTGGGCAAAAATTGCAGAAGATTTGAAACATTAAAAGCGCTACAATTTTTTACATTTTCTTTCCAAAAAGGACACATTGTATCCAAATGTGTTGCGTACAGTGAAATTATTGACTGTCTAAGCTTAAATTGGTGGACCTCTGATTCTGTGTGACAAAATTAGGACGAGCAAACATTAAATAATCACCATGTAACATAACCCACAGGTATATCATGTAGACATGCAGTCTATACATGCATGTATGTTTATGTATGACTGTGTATACATGTGTATAGGTAGTGAACATAAAAATACACAGAAAGACATTTATTTATAAATGTATCTATGTTTTATTTTTTTACAGATAAACAATTTTATTGTTTATTATAAAAATACTTTATTGTTTTTGTCTCCAAACATTGTTTTCACTGATATTTATGTTGTTTTCACTAATCAAATGTATGATTTGATTAGCTCCCCCTCTTCTAATTGGTGAAGTCCCAGTTTCTTAATAAAGTTCTTGTAGATGCTTGCTCTGCCAATTACCATTCAGTTTTTATTTTCCTGACCCTCATTATGGAGGTTCTAGTTCAATTGACCAACCTTTTTACTGTGCTGTAGAGATCCCACTCATTTTATTTCATATTCTTAGTTACAAGAACAGCCGTAAGTGGCTAAGGAAATAAGTTCTGCCCATACAGAGTCCTGCATGCATGGGTAAGGCTAAAGTACTCTGGAAGGTCTCTCAGGGTTCTATTTGATACAACATTAGGCGGTGTCACTCACTTCATCAGTAACAGGTTGCTTAACATTTTAGAGTTAGCCAAGCTATATAGAGTAGTGAATGTGTGTGTGTGTGTGTGTGTGTGTGTGTGCTTGCGAAGCCAAAAAAAGGTGGAAAAAATCTTTTATATACTATCTGTGGTAGGGTATGCACTGCCCCAGAGTGTGGGACTCAAATTAAGTTCAAACTCAAGTTAAGATATATTGTTACTCACTAAAAAAACCAACTAAAGCATTCCTCTTCTGTAAACCCCCCACGGAACCACCACCAGGTATTACTTCGTGGGAAGGTTGACTGGCTGACCGCCTACTCTTCTACAGCTTTGGCTCTCCTTTCTTGATCCTGAACCCTCACCCTCTTCATGACCACTGCAGCGAATCTGTAGTACTTATGAACTATATTTAGTCAATATTATGAGAATGGATTTTGAAAAAAATGATTTTAAGCCATTTTATGAAAAAAAGTGTTTAACTTTTGAGCAGAATATGATGAGCTGGCTGAGAAATTAAATAGGTTTAAAATTTTTGTTTTTAACTTCTGAACTGAATTTGTTTCTGGTAAATCATTGAATGGAGAAAATTTGTGTAATTTTGTAAACCATTTTATTTAAACATATGTATTTACAATTAGACACTAGGTAATGCATTGCAATAACTTTGTGTTTTATGGTACTTCAGCCTGGAGTATGTAGTTTTGCTTGTGTGCATATATTTTTTATTACATTTTGTCTTTATCTAAAACATAATGATTTACTAAATTTGTGCATTCCCTTGATAGATGATTAAACATGTTTCCTACCTTCCTTCTTCCTGCATGTGAATGTATATCCATCAACGTCTGAAGGGACACTGGCCTGACCCTCGTAAGTAAAATAATTTTTGTCATGTGAAATACAATAAACCCAGGGATGTAGTGGTTACAATACAAGGAAGTAAAATTTTATTATAATATAAACTATGTCAACGTCTAAATATAAAACAAAAGAGGTTTGTAATTCTTCCTAAAAAGTTCGTTAGAAAATGTATTTTGTTATTCAGATGTGCTAAAAACATTATTTTGTCTAAACTTGTGAGATATAATTTACTTCATTTAATTTTTGATTTGAGTAAAGTGTCTACAGCTTTATCTACATTCAATAAATATCAGAAATAATCGCAGTCTTATACCCATTGTTTAAGATAAATTAATCAACAGCTTTTAATGTCCTAATGATGCTACTCTTGCTTTCCCATTTGCAAAATCGTTCACTAGAATTGTTGAATCTATTAGTCTAGCTAACTCACATTCAGTAAACATTGTAGCTAAGCCCACAAGTCTTTCTTTATGCATTGTGTTACAAAGATATGTTTTAATTTGGAAAAACCTTGTTCTGCACTTGCTACTGACAGCAGTAGTAACTTGCATAATACAAAGAGCTACTCATACATTAGGAAACCCATTTTCAAGACCATGGTGGTATGTGTATAGCTTATGACTTCTGCAAGAGGTCATACTGCCACTAGGATAGAAAATACCGCTCTGACCTCAGAACGTAAATACAGTTGACATGTTGAAAACTCAATTATCAGTCAAAGGGGGAGTGGAGTGCAGATTTACCAGACTAAAAAAATTGTTAGTCCCAATTGTGTTGGTATGTCCATTGTCCATTTGTTGTTTGTCCCACTGTCACTGCCATGTCTCCAGGGTCCGATTTCGCTCCTCTGTAATTGCCATTGTATGATTATACCACGGCTCAGCACTTTGCTTGCGCCAGTAGAGCCTCACTCTTTCATCAGCCATCAGCTCCATTGAGGGTTCACCCGCCACTATGCATGCAGCGTCGTAGGAAACTGTTCGGTAACCACTCACGACATGCAAAAATGCATGGTAGTGCACCGCATTAACCTTGCGCGCATAGCTCGTGACCATCATAGCCTGGCTCCAATTCAATGCTCCGTAAAGGAGCACTGAGCTTACTACCCTAGACTGGAGTCGGCAGCGCGTGTGTGTGTGTGTGTTGAAATGGAATGTTACTGCCATTTATAATTTTTTATAATTATAATAGAAAATTAGTTTCATATTGCAGTAGTGTTTCATAAGTTGTTAGTGAATATCGAATTCCGATACATATAAATTGTGTAGGCTGATGCCCAAAGTAAACACAGCCTAGATGAGCAAGGTTTGCTGGCAAGTGGCCATGCAGAAATAGAATGGAATAGTTTTGTAGAGTTTAAAAATGTTTAATGCCATACTTACTGTGCGACTTATAATAATTTCAAGTAAAAACCAGCTAATGACAAAATAAAAATAAATGCACATAAAACTGTTTTGAAATTAATTTCTATCTAATGAACATGATTTAAGTTATTTATTAAGAATAAAAAATTGTTTATAACCTAATAATTTACAAGATATTAGCCTACAAAGATGATAAAATAATTTTAATTAATAAATAATAACATTATAAATTACTCATAGCTTATAGCATAAGTAATAATAAATAATGTGAGATAAAGGGTGAAGCAAAATGGTTTATTAGGTAAACTAATGAAATATAATGGAGAAAAGAATCGAAAGAAATAATTTAAATATTATATGTTAAAATCAGATGGAGGACAGGGTCCTAGATTAAAGTATAATGTATATTTAAAAAAAAAACTCTGTGTACCCGAAAACCAATAATTAATAAATTGTAAACTTTAAGAATGAATTATGGTAATTGAAAACTCTCATATAAAAATTATTATGTTATCAGGCTAGATAGAATTATTAATAATATTAAATTCTCTTATTTAAAATAATAATAATATATAATTATAGGCTACATCAGGTTAAATAAAAAGGTATTGTGTTAAGGGATACAAATAATTAGGAAAAATTATTGTGGAACTGAGTGAGCACAGACTTTTTGAAAGTTTAAAAAATTGTGGATAATTGAATATACTGAGCTATGGATTACATTCAACTCACTTGCAATATTATCAACTGTAATTCACCAATTATCAGGAATCATTTGTTTAACTGCTTCAATATTGTCATCAGTTTTTAAAGTGGAAAGCCTACTAGGCGCTGTTCATAACACACAGATATCCTACCACTTTTAAAGCGATGTATTCATTTGTAGATCTTACTTCAACTCTATATTGCTGCTGCATTCTACGAATAATCTTTGCTGGTTACACACCTTCTGAATTGAGGAAACATATCACTGTTTGCATTTTGCACTTGGTGCAATCAGACAAAGGAGAACTCTTTTTATACCTTTTTTTTAAACACAATCACATTTAGCTAACAATGAAACAATACTTTCAATTAACAACTGATAGACGTTATGAGTTATAGTAGAACAATTAGTACTGACATATATGTGATTCAGAGGGAAATTTAAATTTCTCTTTACTTTTTGACTTGCACTCATACAATATTTGTATAAGTGTTACATATCAAACAAAATATCGTATATAGCTAGTCCTGTATAAGGTGTAGTTCCTGAGGCAACTAAGCAGCACCAGGTTTTCTGTATGGTTGTTCTAAAACAACCAACCAAAGGCATAGGGGGAACTTACTAACAGCAGAGATCAAAGATCTTGCTGGAGTGAATGGGTTAGTACAGTGTAGACTGTAACTTTTGAATTTTTAATTATTCTTGCTGGTAATCTAGAAGTCAGGATAAGACAAGGCGATCCGATGTAAACAAAAACATTTTCAGTGCTATGCGACGTTGCAGTGTTGGAAAGATGAAGTGTAAGTTTGAATGCTTTACCAGAACACATCAATTACTCCTCCTATGATCTATAAACAAATAATAATGTAACTTGGGTATAAGAATTAAAGAAAGTGTCAAGTTTGTATTAAAACCAATATATAATTTATTAGATTTTCTTCTGGCAATTTATCAGGAATGAAATATGTAGATATATTTTGAACAATGTGAAAGCTATCAGTAGTGTTATTCTATGCAAAGTAAAAGAGCAATATTTATACAACAATACTAATAATTTTAAAATTGTAACATAATTTGTAACTGAAAATAAATTATAACAATAAATTGGGTTACTTAAATAATAATTGTTATACAATAATTCCATTAAGTATTTTATTTTTTAGATTCTGACCAAGTCGTCATTGATTATAATGATGAGATGGAACAAGTCTTTAAATTTCAATATGGCATTATCGGAGGTTCACGTATTACAATTGAGAAAGCTCCTTATTTGGTAAAATTACAGTTTGAATTTTGAAGATTAAAATATGTGAAAGTTATACATAATGATTTTCATATAAAAAGATATTGTGTACAGATTTAACTGAGCAGTTTTAGTACTCACTGAGTTAGTAATTAAGCTCTACTGTGGATTAATACTATTATGACTATATACTAACGTTTTGCATAAAACTTACGGTATTACCATCTCAGTACTAAACCTAGTTTTATTCCCTTGCAAAATTAAATAAGAATACAAATTTTAAAAAAGACAATTAAGCACACTATCCGTTGATTTTACTATTTTAACTAGTTAAAATAAAATATTTTTGCAATTTAACTCTAAAAACAAGTCTTCATTCACTCCATAAAATTCTAGTTATGATAAAATTCGACATTTATGAGTCATATTACATTCCACAGTGTAGTTTATAAGGAAATCACTGTTAGAAATCAGTTCATGTTAACAGAAGTTTCAGATATCAATTTATTTTTTAGATGAGTCAGAATATATTGCCGAATTGGCTTGTATGAAAATAAAAGCTTACCTCTTTTTGGGAGTCTATATATATATATATATATATATATAAAGGAGGCATAATGAATACAAATTGTAAAAATATTCCAATATCAGTTTATTTTTTAATTTTTTTTCTAAAATAAAAATAAATAACAGTTCTGTAAAATAAATAACAGATAGTAAGTACCTTGTCCTACTTTAACTTTTTCGAGTTAAATCATCACAGTGTTTCTAATTTAATTATACGTTTTTACTTTTTAATATTGTTTAAGGGTGTTTATAACTTACATATTTTATGTATTTTGTTTTAAAGGCAGCCATTTTAAGAAAGAATGGTAAATATAGAAGATTAGGTACTGTAATTGGCAAGAGATTTATATTAACATCCGCATATGTGTGCGAAGATACGTGAGTAGAATAATAAAGAATTTCTTCAGAAAATATTTTCTAATTTTTTATTTCAGTACTCATACTCTTGTAAGACATATTCATTTTTGTATTTCCAATTTAAATTCAAAAATTAAAATGCTAATTTATACAGATTTGAAAATAAGATTCACTGTTGATCCCAATTTAAAAAAAAAGTAATACAACTTTTAAGACTTCGAATAGTCTAATTATATTTTGAAATAGTTTTGTTTAAAAATTAACAAACAGTTTTTATTCCAAATTTATTTTTCACTAATTGAAACATGCATTTAAGTAATTTTACTAAATGTTGCTAGTTTTGGAAAATTTGCTTCTATCATGTCAATTATAGAGCATACCCACGTTTATTTATTTTTACCAGGTTCACAGTTCATAGGTTTATTGTTTACCATGATTATGTATTTTTACGATTATATAATTCACATTTTGTTCCATAGTGATATCGATACTATAGACATGGTTCGAGTAGGAACTTCAGATTTTACTAAAGGAGGACAACTAATAGACATTGAAAAAGTTATAAAACACGAAGATTTTGATGACATATATAGCCATGACATAGCATTAGTAAAGTTGGTGTCTGACATCCAATACAGTGAAACTGTGAAGCCTATAAAACTGACCAATATTTCTGGTGAGGTAGGAACAACTGCAACTCTCACAGGATTTGCACCTTCATTGGTAAATACTGTGCAATATTATATATATATATATATATATATATATATATATATATATATATATATATATATATATATACTCACATATTACTGTACATTTCCTTACAGCATAAACACGTAAATTTGGTAAATATAGGCATACTTTGTAACATTTTTTTGTTATTAAATATTTGAAAATCTGAGTTACATCTTTTTAAAATAAATATTTTTAGAAATTAAAAAAAAAATCATTTCAAAATGGTGGCAGTAAATACAATTAATTTTGGCTTATACAATTAAACAAGGTAGGGTCAAAAAAATCGGTCAATGAAAATTTATTGAAAACATATATAATGTATTAACCTTATTTTCCTTCAAAATATCCTCCTCCTGCACATACGCAATTCTTCCACTGTTCATAATATATTTGAAAACTGCTGAAAACAATTTTTGGAAATTTTGTTTAGCCACTTAATCGAATTTTGTCTGACAAGGGTTGTAAAGGAAGCACCATGTTTTTTACTACTGGATTTTTATTTGTTTCCACGACTGAAAATGATATTGAATGGAGATCATTTTGTTGATTCACAAGAGATCATAGAAAAATGCGATGAAGCAACTAACAAAATTTCAAAAAATTGTTTTCATGGGTGTTTTAAACAATGTGTGAACAGTTAAAGAAGTGGATTTATGCAGGAAGAGAGCTTTTTGTAGGAAAATAAAGTTAAAATATTATACAAGTACTTTCAATAAATTTCATTGATCAATTCGAGGAACTTGTTGACCCTACCTCCTATTTACTTTCTCTGTACAAACACTGCTGTTGAGATAATCTTCAAACAATAAACATTTTTTGCATTTTCTCTCTTTATTTGTTTCACCCAACTTTGGGGTACACTAAATCAATCACTTTTTAATATTCTGTGCCTTCCTCGTAGCCCAGTATTGCTTCAGTCGTTGTGATCTTGCTTTTCTTTCTTCGTCAGAGATTTGGATCGTTCGCTTGGATTTGACTTTGCCTTGGAACCGTTGTTTCTTATCCTTGGTTATTGTTTTGGCTGTTCTGTCCATGAGCATAATGTCAGTGATTTGTAGTTCTGTTATGTCTTTCTCTGTTTCTCTAAACCAAAGAAGTTTGGCTCTTTTATTGTGAAAGTAGTCAAATATTTTTTAGTCTATTTTTGTCCATTCGGAGGATGTGCCCATAAAAATCAATTCTCCTTTTTCTAATTGTGTCTGATATTTTTGCATTTTATTACACGTTTTTTTACTATTTTTAAGTTGTAAATGTTTTAATATTTAGAATTTCAGTTAATTGAAAAGAGATGTCAAATAGCAATTTACCTTTTAAAATGTTTGACAATTGTAGGTACTTTATTAAAAGTTGTAAACCACTTGAAACATTTAGAAGTCCATATAATTAAAAAAAGACATTTCTCAAACATTTTAAATAGTAATGAAGGATTATGTGTGGCATGTTAAATTACAGCAATCTCAATTTAAAGTTAGATCGTACTATAGGATAGATTTGAAAGTTTTTATCTTTGATTAGCAAGTGTTGTTCATATTCTAGTTAACATGATTAATCCTAGCACTAAATTAACATTTCTTATTATATTTTGATGTTATGCTGATAAGATAATAATGTTATTTTTCACTTAATATAAATAAGTAATACTTGTTCTTCCAAGACTGATAGAAGGGATTCTCATCGAGTCATATGCCTTTCGGAAATCAATGAAAGAGATAACTTACGTCTTAGCCCTTGATTTTTGGTTTGCCATAATATTTTTGAGGTTTATTATTTGTTCACAGCATGTTCTACCCTTTCTAAAACCTCTTTGGTATTCCACAAGTTGTGGGTCCAATTGTGGCTCTGCTTTGTTTAAAAATTGAAAGAATCTTGTATGTTACATTCAACAACGATATGCCTCTGTAGTTGTTTAGGTCTATTGTTGAGCCTCTCTTGTGAAGAGGATGGATGAGAGCTGTTTTCCACTCTGTTGAGATCTCTTCTTCTTTCCAGATTTTATCAAACACAAATTGAAGAGATGTAATTGCGTTTCTATCAGCTTTTTAATACTTTTTTTTATTATAGCATTATTTATTTTAAGTTTTATGAAGAGATAATATTAAAATTAATTTTCTAACTAAATAAATAAGCAAAACTATGGCAATGTTGTTCTTTTTATTTTCCAGGGCATATGTTATTTTTTCAGGCAAATAACTCATTTTACATGGTAGAAGGAATACAAACTATTATCGATAGGAAAGATTGTGAAGAACAATATGAAGATGATATAGTTCCAGTTGATGAGAGTAACACTTGTGCATTCAATATTTCTGTATGTGCTTGCAAAGTGAGTTAATGTTGCTTAAGAAATGCATGCTATGTAGTATTTTTGATTTTTTGTATAATGTTCTTTGATAAGTCAAATATCTTTAAAAGTCAAATATTTCCAAAACATTAACTGAAAAGGAATCTTAAATGTCTACATAATGTTATTGATGAATTATTCCATTTTAAAAATCCATGTATGAAAGAATGCAAAACAAAACCTTAAATGACAATGTCAGTGGACAAAATATCTAATTGAACATCGTCTTTTTATTACATATGTTACAACATTCTTCATATGTCCATTTTGAGAAGGTCCATACCAACACATTTTGTTGATCTTAAGCAAGGCCAATATTTTATATGAAAAAAAATTGTAGCTTGTAAGTGTGTAAAATTTCATTCCTTATAATTTTTGTCTATCCAGTTGCTAATATATTTTTTTTTTTTTGGTGTTTAACGTCCGACTAAACAAAAAAAAGTTGCTTATATATATATATATATATATATATATATATATATATATATATAATAAAAAACTTGAACACTTGAGCATCCAAGAAGCTATACTAAAATTACATGATATGCAGATATAATGTAGTTAGTTTATCAAGTTTCACAATTACAGTTGGAAAAATTACTGCTATTCTCAAAAGAAATAACGTATGATAATAAGTTTAAGAAGAGGTAATCTGTAGAGAAGTGTATCAATAACACAAAATATATTTCATTTATTTTTAAAATAAAATTTTTTATTTTAGTTGTAACTGAGATTGTTATTTTATTTCAGAAAGACGATGCTGCCCCTTTCGTTCAGTCAAATAATCTCATTGCCATGTTCGTAGGCGGTTCATTTTGTTGTAGAGACAAAAAGCCTCAGGTTTATGTAGATGTGCCAATATTTAATAACTGGATTATGAAACACTTAATAGAACAGGGTTATGATGAAAGAGACAACTACGGTCACTATTTTGGTGAATAATATTGATCACTTGAAAACGAAATGGCGGATAGTAATAAGAAGAAAGAATGTTAATATATACAGACAAACTTTTATAAGATTTTTTTGTAAAATGAATATTATGGATATATTTGTAGTTTTATATCTTATTTTTTGTGATTAAGGAAATCTCTAAAATGTTGATATTTTAATACTGTTTTAACACTTTAATATTCCTGTATCATAGATAGTGCATCCCCAAGCTAGGCAACTTAAAACAAATTTTATATATAATTTCTAAAATGCCAAATTTCAAAACAATTTTTTGAGTTGCTGGTACATTGTAGAAAAACGGTCAAGGGTTTATTTTACAGGTCTTGGCCTTGCATTTGAAGGAAACTCATACAATATTTTTTTTTTAATTAAGGCTTTATGGAAGAGCTACAAGTGGTAAAAATGGCCAATGAATTGAATGGAAATGATAAGCTGTGTTCAGTATCATTACTTTAAATACAAGCTGTTTTATATTTCGTTTATAGTGTTTGTATATTGATATGTTTTCTGGAGTTACAGTATGAAAATGTTTTCTCTTTTGGAATTTAGGGAACTTGCAGTAGTGAAATTTAAGGGACAGAAAGGATATGAACTTATAAATAAATAAAATGTAACTGTAAACACAATATATAATGGTTGTTGTTCGTACCAACCATTACTTTCTAAATAAATCTAATCAACTCATTGTATCCAACAATTAATTATTTTCTGTTGTAAACATTGATGCTATGTACCATTGCTTGAAGGTCGACTGGTCAAGGTGGAATTGTATACTTTAAAAAATATCAAGGAAACAGTGAGTGCAGCATGAAGGATTGGTTCGCAAAGTGGATATGGATGCCAGGTAGTGTATTAGTTACTGTAGTTATTTGATTAGTTGATGTCCAAAATCAGCCCTTACATTTTATGTGGTTGGAGAGCCCAAAAGGTAAAAGATCATCTACATTAGAGCAATCTTTAATGGCTCAAATATTTTCAAATTATTAAACAGCTCACATAACAAGTTATGGTATATATAATATAAAACAATTTTTAATACCTAAGAGGGCTGGTGCTGCCGTGTGTGCAGGATGTGCATTTGCATGGGGCACGGGGCTCAAAGGAGGCCCAGGTGAAAACTCAATAAGCGTAACACTTAGCAAAGGTAACAAAAATCAGTCTTAATTTTGCTAAAATTTAAAAAGTGCTCATCATCCTACAAAATACGGGAGTACAGTAATGAAAGCATAAGTAATAAATAATTTGAGTATAAGTATTATGTAATTATAAATGTATATTATAATTTAGTAATACAGTTCATTACTCTTGGGGTAGCCTAGCCCAGTACTAGGAATAGCCATGTAATGAAAGAATTTCGAGAACTGATCGTGTAAATTTTCAGCTATATTAGGCAGTAGTCAGGCTGGCATCACCTGACACTAAGGTTTGTTTATATTTGGTGCAGATACTGCGTTTTATAATTATTATAAGTCAATAAATTATTGTTTTTACTTTTGTTCATGCATGATGAACTAGTTAAAAATAAAAGAAGAAAAATATGTTTGGTTCTGAAAACTGCAAAAGAAAGTCAGTGCGAGATCAATAAATAAAGTGACAGTGTGGTGCTTGACAATAAAAGTGTGGTGCCTCGCTCTCTGTGCCTGACAATACTGGCACTGCCACTGTGTTACTAGACACCTCGCTCTCTGTGCCTGACAATACTGGCACTGCCTCTGTGTTACTAGACACCTCGCTCTCTGTGCCTGACGATACTGGCACTGCCACTGTGTTACTAGACACCTCGTCTCTCTGTGCCTGACAATACTGGCACTGCCACTGTGTTACTAGACACCTCGCTCTCTGTGCCTGACGATACTGGCACTGCCACTGTGTTACTAGACACCTCGCTCTCTGTGCCTGACAATACTGGCACTGCCACTGTGTTACTAGACACCTTGCTCTATGTGCCTGACAATACTGGCACTGTCACTGTGTTACTAGACACCTTGCTTTCTGTGCCTGACGATACTGGCACTGCCACTGTGTTACTAGACACCTCGCTCTCTGTGCCTGACAATACTGGCACTGCCACTGTGTTACTAGACACCTTGCTCTCTGTGCCTGACAATACTGGCACTGCCACTGTGTTACTAGACACCTTGCTCTATGTGCCTGACGATACTGGCACTGCCTCTGCATTACTAGACACCTTGCTCTCTGTGCCTGACGATACTGGCACTGCCACTGCATTACTAGACACCTTGCCCTCTGTGCCTGACGATACTGGCACTGCCTCTGCATTACTAGACACCTTGCTCTCTCTGCCTGACGATACTGGCACTGCCACTGCATTACTAGAGACCTTGCTCTCTGTGCCTGACGATAATGGCACTGCCTCTGCATTACTAGACACCTTGCCCTCTGTGCCTGACGATACTGGCACTGCCTCTGCATTACTAGACACCTTGCTCTCTGTGCCTGACGATACTGGCACTGCCACTGCATTACTAGAGACCTTGCTCTCTGTGCCTGACGATAATGGCACTGCCACTGTGTTACTAGACACCTCGCTCTATGTGCCTGACGATACTGGCACTGCCACTGCATTACTAGACACCTTGCTCTCTGTGCCTGACAATACTGGCACTGCCACTGCATTACTAGACACCTTGCCCTCTGTGCCTGACGATACTGGCACTGCCTCTGCATTACTAGACACCTTGCTCTCTGTGCCTGACGATACTGGCACTGCCACTGCATTACTAGAGACCTTGCTCTCTGTGCCTGACGATAATGGCACTGCCTCTGCATTACTAGACACCTTGCCCTCTGTGCCTGACGATACTGGCACTGCCTCTGCATTACTAGACACCTTGCTCTCTGTGCCTGACGATACTGGCACTGCCACTGCATTACTAGAGACCTTGCTCTCTGTGCCTGACGATAATGGCACTGCCACTGTGTTACTAGACACCTCGCTCTATGTGCCTGACGATACTGGCACTGCCACTGTGTTATTAGACACCTTGCTCTATGTGCCTGACGATACTGGCACTGCCTCTGCATTACTAGACACCTTGCCCTCTGTGCCTGACGATACTGGCACTGCCTCTGCATTACTAGACACCTTGCTCTCTGTGCCTGACGATACTGGCACTGCCACTGCATTACTAGAGACCTTGCTCTCTGTGCCTGACGATAATGGCACTGCCACTGTGTTACTAGACACCTCGCTCTATGTGCCTGACGATACTGGCACTGCCACTGCATTACTAGACACCTTGCTCTCTGTGCCTGACAATACTGGCACTGCCACTGTGTTACTAGACACCTTGCTCTCTGTGCCTGACGATACTGGCACTGTCACTGTGTTACTAGACACCTTGCTCTCTGTGCCTGACGATACTGGCACTGCCACTGTGTTACTAGACACCTTGCTCTCTGTGCCTGACGATACTGGCACTGCCACTGTGTTACTAGATACATATAAGTTTACAGATGAAATTATAACAACTAAAATAACCATAGAAAGTGGCCAGAAATTGTATCTGATGAATTTAGACAGGCCTTTAAGAAAAGGACCAAAGGAAATGCTTCCTCATGACCATTTGTTTCCACAAAATTCTAAAGACATCTTACTTTGTGCAATGGGGAGCCGTACTTCACATGTATATTCTTGTGCAAAATGTGAAAAAAGTTTGCTTTTTGCAAGCTATTTTCTTCAAATATTATATCACTTACTAGTACTGGTTGCAATAACTGGAACATTTGTCTGTTGTCTGTTTACCTGAGTGAACATTAAAAATCTAAAAACTATTTAGAAGCACATATGCACATAATGTAGTTATCTAACAGATAAAAGTAAGAAAAAACTATTGATGGAAGTCACCAGATGTTAATTGATGCTGGAATATGACATTACCAAGCTGTACTAGAACAGCTGAAGTATTGTTACCTTATTAAGGCAACAGTGTTTGCTGTCAGGTGGCATCGCTGAAAAGCTGTACAAACACAATACTTGTAAATTTTTAAGCTTTTTGAAATTATTACTAACTTTGATGGCATAATGTGTGAACATGTGGAACATGTGATGAGAGTGGAAAAGAACCCACATTTCCTCTCTGTTGAAATAATAATATCCAAAATGAACTGATTTTATTGCTTTATAATGCTATAAAAAGTAAAATTATATCAATGTTACATCAAGGAAAGCACTGCAGTATTATACTTGACTGTACCGCTGATGTAGGTACAGCTTTATACCTAGGTATGAGCTTAACTGTTAGATTTGTCAATACTGATTCGGTTGATATACAAATCCAAGAACATTTTATAGTTTTATAGGTTTCAATCCAATGGAATAGCTGGAATAACTTAGGCAATTTTAGCAATTTTATTTAGTAGGAATAATGAATATTTCTGTTGAAAATGGCAAGAGGGCAGAGATATTATAATAAGCAAATATGAAGCGTAAAAATGTTGGTGTGAAATTTGTGTGCTTCATATAAATTAGATTTGTCAATACTGATCCAGATGATATACAAATCCAAGAACATTTTATAACACTGCCCAAACAGCATTACACAAGTGTTAAAAATGTATCCAGAGCTCATGTTCATGCATTGCTAACTGAAGATGAAAAATGTGAAACTTTCAATCAGTGGTTCATATCCTCTGTAACCTTGATAAAGAGGACCTCAATGATTTGGTACATACAGTCTGACGAAATATGGTTTCATCTTGATGGATATGTAAATTCAAAGAATTATCATGTTTGAGTTATAAACAATCCGTATCAGCAACACAAGTACTCTCTCACACTCACAAAAAATAGGTGTTTGTTGTGCAATGTCACTGAATTAAACATACAATGTCGTATTCAGTTTTGTGAATTATGTAATAAAGCCCACATTCAATAGTTGTTATAAATAACTCATAAAGTAACTTCCTTATGTCTGCGTAATGTTACATCACTTTTTGAACATCCTGTTTATTTTTTTATCCATAAGTAATTATTTTTAATTGTTTACATCTTCCATTCCTTTGAACAAAAATCAATAAATACGGAAGGCTCAATAGTTGTTCAGTTATATTTTTAAAACCAATATATTTTTCAAAATAAATTTTAATGCCAGATATTGAAACAAGCAGATTTGGAATATTACAAAATAAAAATGTAACTTGTTAGTGGTTAAATTTATAAACTATAATTTTAAAATTCAATAATAATTACGGAAAAATTATTTGTAATTTTTATAGGTCTGTTATCATGTTATTTATAATTGAAATTTGAATAAAATATTATATTATTTGTTACTTAAATATTTTGGTTTTGATTAGAAAATAACTTTATAAATAAATGTCTTAGGTATGTGAATGCATGTAATTAGTAAACATATGAGAAATTTTTTTAAAAATCTGATAAAGCTACTAGCGAAGGGCAGATAATCAAAATTATATGTTTACTTGAAAAAAACAGTATATTTGTACATTTTGTATTTCTTAAAGTTAATTTTAAAGTTAAGTTCTTAAACATTGTTCATCAGGCACAGGTAAGAACCTAACCTAACCTAGCCTGAAAAATAAATTCAATTCATGGTAATGTAAAAAATATATGTGCAACCTTACCCATACGTGTATACATACCACCAATCACATTTTTTGTGATTTTTTGTCCTGAAGTTCATAGAAACATACATTTTACCAAACTATACTAACTGCAAACATACTATTGTTTCTTTAAAATAATTTTTAAATGTATTTTGTTCAAATAGATCATTTAGTACTACCTCAAAAAATAAAATAATTTGCAAAAGATTAAATTCCTACAAGTGAGTAACGGGTAGTATCTAATCTATTAATGGATTCATAATATCAATTGTAGTGTATACATTACTAAATAATTTTTACTGTTCAAAATAAAATGCAGTTACTGGTACCTTATGCCTTGTGTGTACACTTAATTGTTTCTTATTCATGCGGTAAGTACACATTATTCTTGATTTGTTTTTTACTCATTTACACAAAAAATACTGAACAATTTAACAAGATTGATTTAATTCAGATTATAGCAATAGAAATAGTCAGGATCAGACCTGAACAAAAATTACAGAAGAACTAAAACATTAAAAGGCTACACTTTTTAACATTTGCTTTCCAAAAACGACACATTGTATCCAAATGTGTTGCATACAGTGAAATTATCGACTGTCTACTAAAAACGTACATCATAGCTTAAATTGGTAGGCCACTAGAGGTGATTAACAAAATTTGGTTAAGCAAAAATTAAATAAGAGCACCATGTAACATAAACTACAGGCATACCATGTATAGATGCAGTATATTTATGTGTGACTATGTATACAAGTGTACAGGTTGCTCACAAAAATACAGTAATTTATAAATTTATCTATGTTTTATTGTTTTTACCGATAAACAGTTTTATTGTTTATTGTAAAAAAACTTTATTGTTTTTGTCTCCAAACATTGTTTTCACCGATATTTATTTTATCAAAATGTATGATTTGATTAGCTCCCTCTTCTAATTGGTGAAGTCCCAGTTTCTTAATAAAGTTCTTGTAGTTCTCTGCCAATTACCATTCAGTTTTTATTTTCCTGACCCTCATTATGGAGGTTCTACTTCCATTGACCAACCTTTTTACTGTGCTGTAGAGATCCCACTCATTTTATTTCATATTCTTAGTTACAAGAACAGCCGTAAGTGGCTAAGGAAATGAGTTCTGCCCATACAGAGTCCTGCATGCATGGGTAAGGCTAAAGTACTCTGGAAGGTGTCTCAGGGTTCTATTTGATACAACATTAGGCAGTGTCAATTCATCAGTATCAGGCTGCTTAACATTTTAGTTAGCCAAGCTAAATGGAGTAGTGAATGTGTGTGTGTGTTTAAAATTATCCCTGCAGGGGGTTGCAGAGTAGCTGCACCTATTGAGTGAATTTAGACATCCCTCGCGGTACCCGAGTCTAACACACACTTAAACTTATAACACTACATTTGCGACTTTACACTCACACTTACATTTACGGCGGCGATAATAGCCTGAATATGCTCTTTGCCGTCACATTAAAAAAAAGAAGAGAAAAGAAAATGAGTAAAAGTAGTATGAGCTAGAAGTTATAAGGTGGGATTGCTAAGCCATCAGCTGCCTCTGCTGGAAAGGTGAAGTTTAAGTTTGAATACTTTACCAGAACACATTAGTTACTCCTCCTTTGATCTATATATATATATATATATATATATGGTATATATATATATGTTTTAATGTCCGACTATTGTGCACACTTAGGTTAATGCAGACAATGGGATGATTTATAGTGTATGAAAATGCCAAGCCCTGGCTGGGAATCGAACCCGTGTCCTCGGGGTGAAAGCCCAGTACACTATCAACTAGGCCACCGAGGTGGCCCTTTGATCTATAAACAAATAATAATAAAACTTTTGCAGAAGAATTAAAAAACCAGTATACAATCGTATCAAAACCAGTATACGATTTAGTACATGTTTTCTGAGAATTAAAATCCAATAATTATAAAAAAATACTAATAATTGTTAAAATCATAACATAAATTTTAATTGAAAATAAATTAGGTTACTTAATTTTTTTTTTAGATACTGACGTATCATTGCCCGATTATAGAGATGAAATGAAGATAACTTTTAAATATGGAAGTGGCATTGTCGGAGGCACACCTACTACAATTGAGAAAGCTCCTTATTTGGTAAAATTACAACAAAGTGGATATTTTGAATTTTGAAGATTAAAATAAATGAAAGTTGAATACATAATGAGTAGTTTTACATAAAAATATTGTACACAGATTTAACTGAGGAGTTTAAGCTCTGTGGAGTAATACTATGTACTATTTGTTTTCATAAGATGTATGGTATTACCATCTCAGTTCTAAACCTACTTTTATTATTTTGAAAAAAAATAAGAAAAATTTTTAAAAGAGAATTAAGCACATTACGCATGATTTTAGTATTTTAAGAAGTTAAAGTATAATATTTTTCTATTTTAACTTCAAAAACAATCCCTGAAGGATTTTATGTTGACCCATTGTCGGTATCTGTTTCACAGTTAAAATTGGCAAAAAGCCTACCAACTAATGAAATAACAAATAACAAAGAGCCAACAATTAAATATCACCAAAAACCAACAAAGAAATTGTTGGTCCAAATTACTCCCAACAGTTACTCAACTAACAATGGTAACACTACTAATTACCAACATGTATAAAGTAGGGTATTATATTTCTATTCAATTGAGTAGTTTTTTAATAGCATTCATAACTTCTCTTAATTCATGAACACATTTGAATACCTTATATTATCAAATCCAATATGTATTCTTACTCAAAGTTATTACATTATAATATATAAATGTACATTATATTATATTGTACGTTATATTATATAATTAAAAAACTAGAGTAGGCTACATATTAAATTTAATAATAGGATTAATATGACATTTGACCAAAAAAATTTAGAGAAAATATTATGATTAGCAGAAGACTGTACTCAACCAACCTATTTGTAATTTAAACAAAGTTTATTTTATTAAAAGAGACAAAATTTATTTAAATTACAATTGTGAAAAGCCAAGTCAATAAAAGCATTATGTATAACTGAAAATTATGACTATAACTGTATGTCTGTATAGGACTATGCAAATAGGACTGATGAGTGTTGTTGGGAAGTAATTTGCAAACCTGTGATTCAGTCACTGATATTTCAAAATCACAGTTAAACCTTTGATTGGTTCCACAAGAATAACAGGCCTTAACTGTGATTTCAATAACTGATTCGTGGCACTAATCTACTGGCAACAAGGAAAACTTTATAATGTAGTTAGAGTGATTGTGATTTGCCTAATCAGTCACATTTCACATTCACATTTTGAATTGTGTAGTGCTTTTACAAGTTGTGATCACGTGATCTATGTCTATACTCTACTGAAGCCACATTACATTACAGAGAAGCGTCAGTTTATCTTTACATTAAAAAAAAATCTTTTTATATGCGTGATTGATACCATATTACTTTTGTAGTTTCTGTTAACATATATTTTAGCTAGGCTACTAATTTTTTTACATTATAGTTTTTTAATATAAACATGTATACAAGCAAAAATCATTAGAAGAATTAGGTATAATAAATTTTTTGGTTGTATTGTGTGTGGTTCACTTCACACATTTCACTTCTATAGTTAATACTTACTGCTACAGGGAAGACAATCATAATTACAGTAAATCACAGCACAAGGTTAAAATCACAGCTTCTTTTGTAGTAGCAATCACATTCATACTGTCACTATAAAATCACTGTTGGTCACATCAGTACTGATAAGTGATGATAAAGATACTGAGTAAGGGACATACTTTCACTTTTCTGCAGTGCTGGAAATATTTCAAATAATAACTACATCATTTAATTGTATTAATTGTAAAATTTAAACAAAATGTTTTAAATGTTAAATGTTTTTTTTTAATTTTTAATTATTGTAACATTATTGTTAGTATAGTAATTACAAAATAATATTATTCTGTTCACAGTCATGCTAAAAAAAAAAAAAAAATTATTCCATTGTTGGCAATTCTGTGTAAGTCATCTGTGTAAGTGCACTTGGACTTTGCAGTGAATTTTACAACACCAATAAAATACTATTTTAAAACTTTTTAAGTAATTATACCCAATTTAATTTATGAGATATTTATTTTAAAATAATTCTTATATTTTCTGCCAACTAAGATTAAATGTTTGGGCTAACAGCAAAGATTGTCATGAATGTAACAGTTGGGCTAGAGAAGGAACTGCTCATTGGCCCTTTGATGATAATTCATTAGCATATGAACAACTTTGCTGACAAAATCCCAACATCAAGCCAACAATGTGTACTACTGGGAAGTCTTCATTCATTCCATAAAATTCTAGTTACAGTATGGTAAAATATCAATATATGTGAGTGATAACGTATTGCAAGAGTAGTTTATGAGGAAATTACTGCTAAAAACTATTTTAAACATCACAGTGTTTCTTATTTAATTATTAGTTTTGATTTTGTAATGTTGTTCAAGGGTATTTATAAGTTACATATGTATACATTTTGTTTTAAAGGCAGCTGTTTTAAAAAAGGATGGTAAATATAGAAGATTAGGTGCTGTAATTGGCAAGAGGTTTATATTAACATCGGCATATATCGAAGATGAGTGAGTAGTATACAGAATTTCTCTAGAGAATTTTTCTTGATTTTTGGTTTCTCCTACTTATAGTTTTGGCAGACATATTCATTTTTGTATTTCCAATTTAGTTTCAAAAGTTAAGATAATAATTTATACAGATTTCAAAATAAGATTCACTATTGGATTCCAATTTCAAAAAGGTAATATAAGTTATGGACTTTTATGACTTTGAATAGCTGTTATTTTGAAATAGTTTTGGTAAAACATTAACAAATCAGTTTTTGTTCCAAATTTACTTTTCACTAATTGAAATATGCATTCAAGTAATTTTACTTAATGTTGCTAGTTTTGGAAAATTTGTTTCCGTCATGTTAGCTATACAGTTGTTTACAGCTTTTATTTATTTTTACAATAATACCATTCACATTGATATATACATTTTGTTCCATAGTGAAACCGATGCTATAAGGAAGGTTCGAGTAGGAACTTCAGATTTTACTACAGGAGGACAACTAATAGATATTGAAAAAGTTACGAAACACGAAAAATTTGATGACGTATTCAGCTATGACATAGCGTTAGTAAAGTTGGCGTCTGATATCCAATACAGTGAAACTGTGAAGCCTATAAAACTGACCAATATTTCTGGTGAGGTAGGAACAACTGCAACTCTCACAGGATTTGCACCTATAGTGGTAAATACTCTGCAATAATGTATATACACATATTACTGTACACTGCATTATAGTATGAACATGTTAATTTGGTAAATAGGCACACTTTGTAACATTTTTTGTTATTAAATATTGAAAATATGAGTTACATCTTTTAAAAAAAAATACTTTTGGAAATTAAAAAAAAAATCATTTACAAATGGTGGCAATAAATACAATTAATTTTGGCATATATAATTAAACAACGTAGGGTCAAAAAGATCCCTGAAATGTTAAATGAAAATTTATTGAATGCACATACAATATATTAACCTTATTTTCCTTCAAAATATTCTCCTCTTGAATGTACACACTTCTTTTACCCTTCACGCAATCGTTGGGAACACTCCTGAAAACTATTTTTGGAAATTCTGTTTAGCCACTTCGTCACTGCTTGCGAATCACTAATACGATGTCCCTTCAATGGAAACAGGTAAAATGTGGTAATACAAGGTCAGGAGAATAGGAAGGGTGTTTCAGAGTGGTAACATTGTGCTTGGCAAGGTGTTGTTTCACCACCAAACGATATGACTGGGCATTGTCATACAAAAAAAATGCAATTTCTCCCTTCCCTGCCCATGTTCAGGCCTTTTTCATCTTGATGTATGGAGCTGTTCCAGGAACTCCTTGAAAGGTTCTCTGTTACCTGTTTTGTCTTCAGAAATAAATTCATAGTAAATCAAGCCTTCGTAATAAAAAAAAAAATGCACACACACTTCCAACATCACTTTATTCAGACTTCTGTACAAACAAAATTTTCCTTTTGGTGATATTTTTGATTTTCATTTTGCAAACTCACATTTCATCTGAGCGTTATAAAGGAGTACCATGTTTTTTACCATTGGATTTTTATTGTTTCCATGATCGAAAATGACATTGAATAGGTATAATTTTACTGATTCCCAAGAGATGATGGAAAATGTGATGAAGCAGCTAAGCAAAATTACCAAATATGGTTTTTACGAATGTTTCCAAAAATGTATATACAGTAAGGAAGAGAGCATTTTTAAAGTAGCTAAGGTTAAAATATAGGTAAGTTCAATGAATTTCATTGATCAATTCCAGGAACTTTTTGATCCTACCTCCTACTTACTTTCCCTAAACAATGTTATTTTAACAAACACTGCTGTTGAGATAACCTTCAAATAATATACGTTTTTTGCATTTTATTACACGTTTTTTTACTATTTTTAAATTGTAAATGTTTTAACATTTACAAATAATTAAAAAGCCAATATCTCAATATTGTAAAATAGCAATTTACCCTTTCAAATATTTGACAATTTTAGGTACTTTTTAAAAAGTGTTTAACCACTTGAAACATTTAAAAGTATTATAATTGAAAAAGACATTTCTCAAAAATTTCAAATAGTAATGTAGGTTGTCTGGTATATTAAATTAAAGTGATCTCAAAGATGGACATTTTTTGTATATACTACTTAAAGTTACATCACACCATCAATTTGATGTTTGTTTTTTTTTGAAACCTCAATATACCCCATTTTTTTTATTGGCAAGTATTGTTGATATTCTATCTAAACCTTATTAATTCTAACATTAGATTAACATTTCTAATTCTATTTTAATGTTAAACAGATAAGAGCATAACATTATATTTCAATAAATATAAAACTAATACTTCTTCATTATTACAGGATTATTTGTTGTAAGTTTTCTCAAGAGATAATATTAACATTATTTTTATAACTAACTAAATAAGAAAAACTATGGCAATGGTGTTTTTTTTTTTTATTTTCCATGGCTTATAATATTATTTTTCAGGCAAATGACACATTTTACCTAACAGAAGGAATACAAACTATTTTTGATAAGAAAGATTGTGAAGAACTTTATGAAGATGATATAGCTTTAATTGACGAGAGTAACATTTGTGCATTCAATATTTCTTTATGTGCTTGCAAAGTGAGTGAAGGTTGATTTAATGTTGTTTAAGAAATGCATGCTAAGTATTTTTGATTTTTTTATAATGTTTTTTGATAAGTCAAATATCTCCAAAACATTAACCGGAAAGGAATCTTAAATGTCTACATAACGTTATTGATGTAAATTCCATTTTAAAAATCCATGTATGAAAAAATGCAAAACAAAACCTTAAAAGACAATGTCAGTGGACAAAATATCTAATTGAACGTCTTTTTATTACATATGTTCCTGTCAGATGACCCACTCCAACACATTTTGTTGATCTTCAGATTAGACAGCTAATATTTTATATGAAAAAAATTTGTACCTTGAAAGTGTGCAAATATATGGATTTCTTCCTTTTTCATATTTCCTCTGACAATGTAAAAGCTTTTCCAGTGGTCTGAAAGGTACCTACACCAGTTAATTCAAGGTGTTCTAGTGATTTTGTTACTCTTGATACCTGTACAGGTCAACTCACACATACACATTTTATTTTATTGCAGAAAGATCATGCTGCCCCTTTAGTTCAAGCCAATAAACTGATCGCTATCTTCGTAGGAGGTGCGTACTGTTGTGAAGACAAAAAACCGCAGCTTTTTATGGATGTACCAAAGTTTAATGACTGGATTATGGAACACTTAACAGAACAGGGTTATGATGAAGAACCCAACTATGGTCACTATTTTGGTGAATGAGACTGACAATATCAACCAAAATGCCAGGAAGTTACTAAGAAGAAAGAATGTTGATGTATACTGTCAAACTTTAATCAGTTTATTGTAAAATGATAATTATGGATATATTTTTGTGAAAAAGGAAATCTCTAATATTTTAATACTTTAATACTGTTTTAACACTTCAAATAGATGATACAACTCCCAGGTAGGCAACTTTTAAGACGAATTTTATGTTTAATTACTAAAATGTTTTTTTTTTTTTGTTTTGTTAGACTTTGTGACGACCTCGACAGAGGAATTTAACATTTTATATCACGGCCTGAAGATGAAACAATAGTTTCGAAATCGCGGTAGGCTTTACGATGTGATCAGATAGACCACTGACGAGAAGAATAGGATATAATCCTAATTATTTAAACATGTGGTCCAGTGGCTATGTTGCAATAATGAAATTCCTAAAGGCCAAATTTCAAAACAATGTTTTGAGGTTCTAGTAAGTCATAGAAAGGTAATTGTAGACAGGTCCTGGCTTTGAATTTGTAGGAAAACTATATTTAATTACGGTCTGAAGGAAGAGCTAAAAAGATGAAAATGTCCGTAAGAAATGCATATTAGTGATCAACTGTGGTCAATATTAGTATTTTAAATGTTTTATATTTTGATGTTTTATATTTTGATTATACTATTTGTTCTTTTATATAGTGTTTGGAGTTAAACTATGAAAATGTTTTTTTTTTTAATTTATAAGGGAACTTAAGGGTGGTAGTGAGAACTACCAGGATTATGAGATTATAAATAGAATAAACATAATTAAAAACATAAATGTAAACATAACATTTATTACTATTACTAAACACATAGGTATTATTGCTGTTACAAGCCATTAGTTTTTGATGCAACTAAATTGGACAAAGTCGCAGCACATACAAAATTTTTGAAATGATGACAAATTTAACAGTTTTCTGATTAAGGTAAAAACTTTTGCTGAAAGTACTGAAGTTTTGCCCCAACTCCAAAATGATATTTTTAAGCCAGATAAGACATCCAAAAATACAGTTTAGTTATGAAACAGAGGTAATCAAGTCATTTGATCAAAGTGAATTTTTATTTTTGCAGCCTAATTCTGCATTTTAATAGTTAAAATTATATTTTATTTGAAATAAAACTATTATTTCTGCTAACCAGGAAAACAGAAATTTACTAATTTGTTAATACTGTTATGGGGGATAGCCAATGTAGTTAGTGGTGGTCATGCAATGTAAATGTAAATAACATAATTTTGATGTCACAAAACAGTCGCATTAAAAATTGCATAAAATTGTATGAAATTTAATATTTCACAGGTTAGTTTTGCTTAAATGAAAAATAAAGTATGTAATAAAGAAGTATTAAAAATCAATAATCTTATAGACTAAGTATCTCGCTACAGCACTACGACACTAATACCATAGTGTGATTCAAAATAATCTATTCTTGCAACAATGCCAGAGAAGTCCTTACTTTATGTGAACAAATAGGCTAGGTACATTTGTTATGGATTATCTTTTGCTAGGTCTTTTTTAGTCTAAAATTCTATTCTGTTATTTAAGATAGTCCCAAAAAATATATTTTCAGCAAATATCATATACTTAATAGAATACAAAAAAGTTTAAAGTAGGCAAAAGATTTGGGTGACTTTATGAAACCATTGTTTCAATATGCTACTACAGTATAGTAGTTAGGCCAAGTCTCTACTTTTTAAAAATTATATTGTACTATATTAGTATTAAACTAATACTTATAACTATTATTAACAGTATTATTTATAACTTTTTGGGACTTTTACAAAAGTAATGATTTTAACATTTATTTTTTTTAGTTTTACTATGTGCTATATTATTTCATTGAGAAAATTATTATGAACATTATTCATTAGGTTATTATTATCAACCTGTGAAAGACTAAACTTTTTAATGATTTTTAGTCTATGTAGATATTCTAATATTTATTTTTACAAAGCAGTCATGCTTTATATCCACAACAATAACACTTCTTTCAAAGTTTAGTGTAGCTTTAGCGAAATACTAATTAAGTATATAAGTGTATATTCTTTTCATTATTAATAACACACATTTCTTTAATCGTTTTTGCTATTAAAAAGACATTTCTACAACCAAGTCGAATTTGTTCTGAAGTAAATACCCAACAACTGAGTCAAAGTAATGTATGATATTCTTTTTTTTAAGACAAAAATTATATTCCATCATCAATAATAACTTACATTTCATTACTGTTTTTTTGCAATGAAAAATTTATTTCTTCAACTGAACCGAGTTGTTCTGAAGTAAACACCCAACAACCAAGTTTAGACAAGCATAGATATATATTTGTTTTTTTAATAGTTTCTTTTCTTTATTAATAATACATTTTACTAAACATTTTCACAATGGCAACATGTTTCCTATCATCATGAGGTATATTTGTGGCTATATTTGCTACATTTACTTTTGTTTTTTTTTAATTTTGTTGTAACTTCCAGTTGTTTGGGCACTTCCATATTTTGGATTATTAATATTGTAATAAAGCTCTTTTACCAAATAATTTTCACTTATATCCTACAAATATTAATTTTGTTAATTTAACATAACAATGAACATATTAAAATTTTGAATGAAATGTAAATATATAAACATTAACATACTTACAAGGATATTTTTGCCTGTCATTTTTGGAAACATAAAATATTGTCTCTGTGGGATAATGTTTCTTGTAAAACAGTTTAACATCTTTAAATATTTGTTTGTAAAATCTTATATAATTTTAAGACAACCATTGAAGTTGTCTTAACAGAAAAAAATGATTTTTTTTTTCAAATGACACAACCAATCAATCACTGTTATTTCAAATTGTGGCAATATGCGACATCTACAGTAGGATTTTGTAAGCTCTATTCAGAATTCAAAGTTCTAATAAAAATGTTACCGACCATAGTCTTCTGGGTGGTTGTAAATGATGTTCCAAATCTGGGCACCTTATGGCCTATAAGAGGTGCTCCAGCCTGTTTATATAAATCACAAATGTGATTTCAAAAATAATATTAATTGAACTGTGAACATACTGTACCAAAGATTTTAAAAGAAGATTCTATATAATCTTTAATTTAAAAGTCTCTTCTTGAAATATTGCTTGTTCCAGGGATAAAATAATAAGTACGAGGGTGGGGTGAAAAGTTTCCGGCCTGACCAAGGAAAACGATGTTTTTAAATTTTGTTGTTTGCTTTATTTCTCAACATAATCTCTATTGAGACTGATACATTTCTCATAATGGTGTTCTAATTTAGTTATACCAGTTTTAAAAGTAGATTCGTCAAGCTCTTCAAAGTACTGATTTACAGCTTTAATCACTTCTTCATTGCTCCCAAAGCTCTTACTGCCAAGCCATTTTTTTAGGTTAGGAAACAGATAATAGTCCCTGGGGGCTAGGTTTGGAGAGTAGGGAGGATGCGGCATCAATTCGAACTTCAATTCGTAGATTTTAGCTATGGCAACACTCGACGAATGCGCTGGTGCATTATCGTGATGAAAGAAATTTTTTTCCTCGCCAAATGAGGTTGTTTAATTTGTACCTCCTGCTTCAAACGTTGCAATAACTCTGCGTAGTATTGACCAGTGATAGTTTTACCCTTTTCAAGGTAATCAATGTATATGCCTCTTGCATCCAAAAAAAACAGTAGCCATAACCTTGTTTGCCAATAAAATTGTTTTTGCCTTCTTTGGAGTTGGTTCCCCTTGTCCAACCCACTGTTTAGACTGTTGTTTATTTCAGGAGTGTAGTGGTGGACCCAAGTTTCATCAACAGTTATGAATCGACACAAAAATTCGTTTGGATTACGCCTATACAACACCAAATTGTCGGTAGAAATGTTTTTTCGAAGAAATTTTTGGTTGAGTGTTAGCAAACGCGGCACCCATCTTGCACACAGCTTTTCCATGCCCAAATGGTTGTGTAAAATATTTCGCACACGTTCAGCTGACATCCTACAGGTCTCAGCTATATCATGCACTTTCAATCTGCGGTCTTCCAACACTATTTTATGGATTTTTTCGATCGTTTCTGGAGTTGTGAGCTCAATGGGCCGTCCTGGGCCTGGCTCGTCAGAGGTGCTCACAGAACCCATTTTAAATTGAGAAACCAAATGGTTAATAGTTGAATATGATGGGGAGGTGGGTCCTAGTGTTGAATCCATCTCTTCTTTTATTTGTTTTGGTGTAAAACCCTTCAAATAGAAGTATTTGATAACAGCACGATTTTTCAATTTTTCCATTTTCACGAAAACATGAGAGGTTTAGTGTGCTCTCAAACGTAAACTGACGTGGCGATTGGGCTGAAAGTGTACATATAAGCTAGTTAGGGATAGTACTGTACGACACCACTCTAAAAATAGACTTAGTGGTGCCGTCTCTTGGTCAGGCCAGAAACTTTTCACCCCACCCTCGTAGATTGATGATTA
Organism: Callitettix versicolor; assembly: GCA_022606455.1. Classification (NCBI taxonomy): domain Eukaryota; kingdom Metazoa; phylum Arthropoda; class Insecta; order Hemiptera; family Cercopidae; genus Callitettix; species Callitettix versicolor. Next base: position 1,675,693 of record CM040185.1, read on the forward strand.
ACAACTGGATTATTGACCTCTTTAACAAGTTCAGTGAACCTGGTAGCTGTGTTTGTGTGTGTGTGTGTGTGTCATTTTTACCCACTGCAGAATAAATTTAATAAAATCTTACCTATTGAGCAGATACATTTAAATGATTTTTCTCAAGTATTAAATGTTTGAACAATATAACTTTATTGCGTTTTATAACTCAACATTTACTTTGAGCAATTTTAAAATTACTGTTCTTTATTTATTTATTTAAAATACGAAATTAATTAATTTAAACAACATTTTTACATTATATTTTAATTTAGGTTAATTCATTTCTTTTTTTGTAAATTGTCCTTTTATTCATTAACTATAATATTGTATATTATTTAACAGAAATATTGTATTAAAGTTGTCTAAACAAATACAACGTCATTAACAAATTATTTAAAAACAAATTCAATTTATTCTGTCAAATTTTAATAAACATAATTCTTGGTTAAATACTTACCAATACATGCACTTTTTAACAATTATTTACACTGACTATTAAAAGGCATGAATATATGGAAAGTAAATAACTTAATACGATTTGTGTGTCAAATACAATCATAACTTCAACATTTTTTTTACAAATAGTGGTTCTGGAAGTTTAAATTACCAAATTATTTTATGTTTTGAGTTATATAGATGTGAAAAAGTGAGTTTGAACAAATAAATGATGTTTATTAAATTAAAAAAAATATTCTAAGATTTTATGGTTATTATTACATTATTAAAAATGTAAATTGTTGTATAATTAACTGAACATTATAGTAATAATTTTCAAAATAATTATAATGGAGAGTTTATACTAATGATATTAAATTTCTGTATATGATAAATGTCTCCTCTACTAACTGACAACGAAACTTAAGACTGATATATATATATATATATATATATATATATATATATATATATATATATATATTAGATTATTCTGGTTTTAATTTTTGATAACACTAAATTTATGATTAGTTAGTCATAGTTATGATTAGTTAGCAAAACTATGTAGTTGCTATTAAATTAATTTGATAAATATGCTTTAGCATGACACGTTTTTATAAAAGTCTCGCTAGAGGATAAATGCTATTAATTTTTTAATAAAAGGCCAATTGTTAAGTACAGAAAATTCTGTCATCAAGTTGTATTGTTATTAATATTATTCAAATAATTTGTATAAAAATTTAATTAATTATAAATAATAACATAGGAATGAATGAAAACCTAAGGTTCCAAGAAAAACCAACATCTAAAAGGGGCGGGGCAGTCTCGGATGAAAGAAGGAAGGCAGCCTCGGATAGAATGAAGCAGTATTGGATACAGCGGAGGGCAGCTAACGCACATCAAAGTAATTGTTTTGGCGTACCCCAAAGTGGGTGATCCGGATGAAAGAAGAATATAGGAATGTTAGTTTTTCATAAAAAAATACCTGTTTTACAAATGGTTTTCACAAATAACTCAAAAACTTCACGTTTAACCAAACAAATTGTCATGAACAAAAATAATACTTGTAAAAAAAATAAACATATTGTTTCTTTTTTTATTTATGTAGATGCAATACAAATTGGTTATGGCTGGTTGAAAATAACTTCTTGTTCACTGAAAACTGAAGTTGTAGCAAGCAATGTTAGGGAACATGTATAACACTTTTCAAAGCACTTGAAAAAACCTTTAAACTGTCATTAGAATAAAAACTAATGAAGTAATGATGAAAATAAAATTGTTTACTTGCTCAAAAATCTTAAGACAACATTTACCTACAGCAATTACAGAAAATTACCTACATACAGAAAATTACCTACAGCAATTTTGTTTTTACTACAAGTATTGAAAATTAACACAATACTTTTACGATTTACTGTATTTAAGTACTAATTATATGTTCTACAAGTTTGACTGGGCAAGGATGCCTATTATTGCAAAACATATATGACTGAATAAACTATTTAAAAGATCTAATTTTCCTAGACAAGTAACTGTTATTACAGTTTAGGTCATTGAAAACAAATATTCAAGACAAAATTGTAGCCACTCAAAATGCCTATTTAATTTAAAACAGGATATTTTCAAAAGTTCTAGGAGCTAAACGGACTGTCAATACAGTTCATTGATTACATACATTAGATACATTGGAATAGCAAAAATTGATGTTAAAAGAAGTTTCTATATAACAAGCAAATCATTGCAAGGTAGAATAGATACACCTACTGTATATTTTATACAAAAGCGAAAGTCACTGATTGACTTACCACTGTTCCTCAAGAACGACATCATTTCAAATGGGAAATATGAAAAAAAGTCTGGGTTAAAGAAAATGTTTACACTGTTTTAAAAGGCGAAAATGTTTACACTGTGAAAATGTAAATTCACAGAATTTTCATATTTGGGCTACAAACAATCTACAACAGCAACACGAGTGTCCTGTTTACGCTCACAAATATTAGGTGTTTTGTGTTCAATGTCACTGCGTCATATTCTGTTGTGGTAATCACATAATGAAGCCCACATTCAATAGTTTTTGTAAATAACTTATACTTTAAAGTAACTTCCTTATTTCTGCATTGGGTTGCATAATTTTTTGAACACTGTATATTTTCTTATACATAAGTAATTATTTTTAATTTTTTACATCTTTCATCCCTTTGATCAATATATATATATATATATGGAATGCTCAATAGTTGTTTAGTTACATTTAAAAAAAATATGTATTCTTCAAAATAAATTTTAATGCCAAACATTAAAACAAGCAGATTTGGAATATTACAAAACAAAAATGTGGCTTTTTAGTGGTTACATTTATAAATTATAATGTTAAAATCCAATAATTATTAGAAAAAATGTATCATTTGTAGGTCTATTATCTTAATAATATTATTTTTTAAACTGGTATTCAACACATAATTTGCAGTTAAATATTTTCATTTTGGTTAGAAAATAATTTGATAAATACATATGCAAGGTATCTGAATGCATTTAATTAGTCTACATAGTTACAAAACTATAGCTGCTGGAGAAGGGCGGGAAATTAAAACAAGATGTTTACTTTAAAAAACAGTATATCTGTACAAGAGTTTGTATCTTCTCTAAGTTAATTCTGAAGTTCTTAAACATTGTTCAGCAGTCACAGGCAAGCACCAGATGAACGAGCTGTGCTGGCCTTCTAGCCTGGAATATACGAGGTGTGACTAGAAAATAATTGGATTGAATTTTTAAAACTTCTTATTTAACTTTGTTTACATTGAAAACCTTATCACCTTTAATATACACCCTTCTTGATTCCTACACTGCTTCATACAAATTTTTCATTGTTGGAAGCAATGCTGCATATCATCGTCTGATATGGTCATTATCATGTCTATCACTTTTTTCTTCTCTGCATCTACAGACGTATTCCTTTTAATGCGTTCTTGACCTTAGGAAACAAAAAAAAAGTGATATGGAGCAAGGTCAGTTGAGTAAGTTGGATGCTCCAACCCAGGAATTCCATGCTTTGCCAAAAATGTCTTGATCGACAGTGCTGGTGCAGTGTATCCATAAATAATTTCTCCACATGTCACTCTTTTTCTTCGCACTCGTTCATAAAGAGTGGTAAAAACCTATTTGCAGTAAATTTGGATAATACTTTGACCTTCGGCATCCATTCAATGTAAGTGATCCCTCGGTTATCAAAAAAACAATCATGACTTTGAATTTCGACTTGCTCATCCGTGCTTTTTTTGCCTTGGCAAGCTAGGGCTTTTCCAGTGCATGGATTGGTGCTTGGTTTTAGGGTTATACGTGAAAAACCAAGATTCATCACATGTTATTATCTTCTCTAAAAAGATAGCATCAGTTTCAATGTTCCTTAGAATGTCAGCACAGACGGTCATTCGAGCTTCCTTTTGTTCAGCAGTGAGGTTTTCCAGTACCAACATTGAGCACACTTTGTTCATGTTTAAATTGTCATATAAAATTTACTGAACAGTCTCTTTGTCAATGTTCGTTAACTCTCCAACTGCTTCTATAATCAAATGACAATTTTCTTGAATAATCTTACCGACTTTTACAATATTTTCATCAGTTCTTGCTGTTGAATGTCCTCTCTCACCGCTCTAAATTTTAAAACCAACTCAAAAACTTGATTTTGAGATAAACACTCATCACCATACACTTTTAGCAACAAATTCTAATATTTCTGTAGAAGATTTTCTGAGTTTATTGAGAAATTTTACATTAACACGTTGCTCCACACTAGTACTAAGCATGTTTGCGATGTAGGGCAAATGCATGGTACTGTTCAAACGATTGCTATGGCCAAACTAGATATTGCACAATCATCAAAATGGCGAAGTAGGTAGAGGGAGCATTCAAGGTCAAGTCCTCTCCATTGTTAACCGTGCGAAATAGATATCATTGGCATACAAAAAGCAGTTTGGTTATTTTCTAGCCACACCTTGTACATTCAATTTACGTTAATCTAAAGAATATATGTGAAACCTTAAGCTGTACTTGTAGATGTACCACCAATCACATGTTTGATCCTGAAATTAATAAAACAAAACATTTTAACAAATTATACCAAATGCAAATTTTGAACTATTGTTTATTTTAAACAATTTTTTTAAATGTATTTTATCAAATTAGAACATTTATTGCTATATCTGAAAATAAAATAATTTGCATGAGATTAAATTCCTACAAGTGAGTAACTGGTTGTATCTAATCTCTTAATGGATTCAAACTATCAATTGTAGTGTTTAAATTACTAAATAATGTTTACTGTTCAAAATAAAATGCAGTTACTCGTACCTTATATTCTGTGTGTGCATATATTTGTATTTTATTCATGTGGTAAGTACTCAATCTTCTTCATTTGTTTTTTTATTCATTTACACAAAAAAATACTGAAAAATTTACCAGTTTAGATTATAGCAATAGAAATATTCAGGATCAGACCTGGATAAAAATTTCAGAAGAACTAAAACATTGAAACATTAATGTTTTTAACTTTTGCTTTCCAAAATGGACACATTGTAACCAAATGTGTCATGAGATGTGAAAATGTCCACTGCCTACTAAAAAACTTACTTCATAGCTTAAAGGTGGACCTCTGATTCTGTGTGACAAAATTAGATTAAGAAAACATTAATTAAATGCACTATATATAAAATCACATTTCTAATTGATGATTTCCCAGTTATTGCAAGTTATTCCTAGTTATCCCAGTTAGCACTTATTGAAGTGCTTGCAACTTTTTATTGTGCAGTAGAGGTCCTGAACTCATTCTATTAAATGTTCTTATTTATGGGAAAAGTCAAAAGTATCTAAAGAAATGAAGTCTACTCATACAGAGCCCTGCATGCTCGGATAAGGGGAAGTTACACTGGGATGTCACCAGATCTCAGTCGTTTTCAGGAATAAATTATACAGACATTTTGAACAATTTGAAAGCTACCAGTAGTGTTATTTCATGCAGAATTTAAAAATGCAATACGAGGTTTGTCCAATAAATACGCGAACTAAGGTCATACAAACTTTATTTTACAAAATTTCATCTACATTGATTTTGTCCCCTTCAAAATACTCTCCATTCACTGCTATGCACTTATCCCATCTTCTTTTCCACTCTTCAAAGCACCCTTGGAAGTCCTCGGAAGTCAGGCTTTTCAGTCTCCTCGTCGTTTCTTGTTTTATTGTGTCCACATCTTCCCAATGCTGTCCCCTCATCACATTTTTGCATTTAGGGAATAGAAAAAAGTCGCAGGGGGCGAGGTCCAGTGAATAAGGGGGATGATCAAGGATAGTGATTGAATTTTTAGCCAGAAACTGGCGAACAATCAAAGCCGAATGTGCGGGTGCATTGTCTTGATGAAGAATCCATCCATCGTTTTGAGTCAAATGTGGTCGCACTTACCGACGCACTGTTGATTTTCCTAAATTTAGTTCTTCAGCTATCATTCGGACAGTTTTTCGGCGATCAGTAAGGACAAGACGCCGCACACGATCAATGTTTTCATGCACACAAGAGGTTGAAGGTCGTCCAATTCTTGCATCATCCGTGGCGTCTTCTCGACCTTCTTTAAAGCGCTTAATCCACTTGAAAATGGCTGTTTTCTTCATAGCATTATCACCATAAACAACTCTCAACATTTCAGCAATTTCTTGGTAATTTTTACCAAGCTTTACCAAAAACTTGATGTTAATTCGTTGTTCAGTGAATTGGTCAATTTCCATATCGACGAACAAAAAAATAATGCAAAACTAAAAATAACTCTACTCGCAAGATCCGCACAGCGTAACGTTCTGCCAAGCACTGACGGCTCATTGGGTCCCAGACAACACGTGAGGCCAGTGGACGTGGCTTAACTCTCCGTAATGGCCACCATATTCGACCAGTTCGCGTATTTATTGGACAAACCTCGTATTTATACAACAATACTAATAATTCTTAAAACATTAATGCAAGTTGTAACTTAAAATAAATTATGTTACTTAACTGAATAATACTTGTTACACAATAATACCATAAACTGTTTTTTTAGATTCTGACGCATCCAAGTCCCTCTACAGCGATGAGGTGCATCAAGTTTTTAGATTTAAAAGGGGTATTGTCGGAGGCACACCTACTACAATTGAGAAAGCTCCTTATTTGGTGAAATTACAATATAGTGATTAGTTTGAATTTTAAAGATTAAAGTGCATGAACGTTAAACACGTAATGAGTTTTATATAAAAAAATAATATGTGTAGATTTAACTGAGGAATTTTAGTACTTGCTGGGTTAGTAATTAAGCTCTGCTTTGGATTACTATTATGTACTATGTACTAACTTTTTTCGTAAAACTTACATTATTATCATCTCAGTTCTAAACCTATTTTTATTCTCTTGCAAAAATAAATAAGCATAAAAAATTTAAAAAATACAATTAAGCACACTACGAACGATTTTACTATTTGAACTAGTTAAAATAAAATATATTTTTGTAATTTAACTCTAAAAACAAGTCTTCATTCACTCCATAACATTGTAGTTACGATAATTTCTTCTTCTTTTTGCCTTGCGAAAGCCTGATATGGTTTTCCAATGTCACTTGAAATGTAAATGTAAAAAAAAACCAACAAAATAAAAAATTTATATATATATATATACACATACATAAGTCCATACACATTCCAGTGTAGTTCATGAGGAAATCAGTGTTCGAAAGCAGTACTGTTAAAAGAGAAGTTTCAGATATCAATTTATTTTTAAAATGCATGTAATTCATGAGTCAGAATATATTGCTGAATTGGTTTGTATGAAAATAAAATCACAAAATAAATAAAAGCTTACCTCTTTTTGGGAGTCCATATATATTTATAAAAGGAGGCATAATGAACACAAATTGTAAAAATATTTCAATTGGAGTGTATTTTGTTAAATTTTTTTCTAAAATAAAAATAAATAACAGTTTGTAAAATAAATAACAGATAGTAAGTACCTTGTCCTACTTTAACTTTTTTGAGTTAAATCATCACAGTGTTTCTAATTTAACTATAAGTTTTTACTTTTTAATATTGTTTAAGGGTGTTTATAACTTACATATTTTATGTATTTTGTTTTTTAAAGGCAGCCATTTTAAAAGAGAATGGTAGATATAGAAGATTAGGCGCTGTAATTGGCAAGAGATTTATATTAACATCCGCATATATGGAAGATCCGTGAGTAATATAAAGAATGTCTGTAGCGAATGTTCCCTGCTTTTTTGTTTCTCCTACTCATCATAGCTTTGGCACACATATTCTTTTTTGTATTTTCAATTTAAATTCAAAAATTAAAATGATAATTTATATAGATTTAAGAAATAATATTCGCTGGTGATTCCAATTTAAAAAAATGATAAGATAAGTTAAGGTTGCTATTTTGAAACGGTTTTGGTCGAAATTGGACAAATCAGTTTTCGTCCCAAATTTATTTTTTGTGAATTGAAATATGCATTCAAGTAATTTTACTTTATGTTGCTAGTTTTGGAAAATTTGTTTCCGTCATGTCAGCTATACGGTTGTTTACAGCTTTTATTTATTTTTACAATGATATGATTCACATTGATATATACATTTTGTTTCATAGTGATATCGATACTATAAGCATGGTTCGAGTAGGAACTTCAGATTTTACTACAGGAGGACAACTAATAGATATTGACAAAGTTATAAAACACGAAAAATTTGATTGCATATACAGCTATGACATAGCATTATTAAAGTTGGTGTCTGACATCCAATACAGCGAAACTGTGAAGCCTATAAGACTGGCAACTACTTCCGGTGAGGTTGGATCGCTTGCAACCGTCACAGGATTTGCACCTTTAGTGGTAAATACTCTGCAATATTATATATATATTCTTTTTATTTTAAGGCGAATAAGCACATTGAGGTTCTTATCGCCTCCCTAAATGTAAGTGTAAGTGTAAAGTGTTAAATTCGTAAGTGTAGTGTTGTTAGACTCGGGTACCACAAGGGACGTCTAAATCCTTTCAATAGGTGCAGATAGTCTGCACCCCCTATGGGGTATATATGTTGCAATTCATAACAGCACATTGCCTTATAGTATAAATATGTTAATTTGGTAACTGGGCACTCATTGTAACACTTTTTTTATTATTAAATATTCCAAAATTTTCCAAAATAAATATTTTGGGATCTTTAAAAAATGTTGTTATTTAAAAATGGTGGTTATAAACAAAGTAATTTTACCTCTTACAATTATATTCACTTTCCTGACATGGTGTTATTTTAACAAACGTTGCTGTTGAGATACCTCAAACAATAACATTTTTTGCACTTAATTACATAATTTTTTTCTATTTAAAACATTTAGACTTTCAGGTAACTGAAAATCTCATCACAGAAATTTCAAGTACCAATTCACCTTTTCAAATTGCTTTTGAAATGGACAAATCTAGGTACTTTTTCAAAAGTTTGTAACTATTTGAAACATTTAAAAGTTTGAATTTAAAATAATTGAATAAGACATTTCACAAATATTTCAAATAGTAATGTAGGTTGTGTGGTCTATTACAACTAAAGGGATCTCAAAGGTGGACATTTTTTTACATAGTATTTAAGTTAGATGATACCATAGAATGATTTTTTTTTAATCTTAATATGTCAAATATTGTTAAATTGGTGAGTATTGTTAATATTCTGGCTAAACATTAGATTAACATTTATTTTTAAATTTTAATGTTATGCTGGTAACAGTGCAATGTTACTTTTCACTAAATATTAAAAAAAAGTCTATTTTTATTGTATTTATTGTAAGTTTTCTCAAGAGATAAAATTAAAACAAAATTACAGTAATGCTTTTTTTATTTTCCAGGGATTGTGTTCTTTTTTTTCAGGCAAATAGGTCATTTTACATGGTAGAAGGAATGGAAACTATTTTTGATAGGGTACAGTGTCAAGAATTTTATTTTGACGACATGGTTCCACTCGATGAGAGTAACCTTTGTGCATACAATACTACTGTATGCGCTTGCAAAGTGAGTTAAGTTGAGTAATGTTGCTTACGAAATTCATGTTATGTATTTTTGAGTCTTTTTTATAATGTTCTTAGATATAAATCAAATGTTTACAAAATCAAGTATCTCCTTGTGGAGATTAACTGAAAGGGAATTTTAAAAGTACCAGATACCTTTGCCAATCAACTCACACACGTACATATTTTATTTTAATAATTTAGTTGTAATTCAAATTGTTATTTTATTGCAGAAAGACGATGCTGCCCCTTTTGTTCAAGCAAATAAACTCATTGCCTTATTCATAGGAGGTACTTTCTGTTGTGAAGACGAAAAACCTCAGATTTTTATCGATGTGCCAAACCTTAATGACTGGATTAGGAAACACTTAATAGAACAGGGTTATGATGAAAGAGACAACTGTGGTCACTATTTTGGTGAATAATACTGATCACTTGAAAACAAAATGGCGGATAGTAATAAGAAGAAAGAATGTTAATATATACAGACAAACTTTTATAAGATTTTTTTGTAAAATGAATATTATGGATATATTTTTGTAGTTTTATATCTTATTTTTTGTGATTAAGGAAATCTCTAAAATGTTGATACTTTAATACTGTTTTAACACTTTAATATTCCTGTATCATAGATGGTGCATCCCCAAGCTAGGCAACTTAAAACGAATTTTATATATAATTTCTAAAATGCCAAATTTCAAAACAATTTTTTGAGTTGCTGGTACATTGTAGAAAAACGGTCAAGGGTTTATTTCACAGGTCTTGGCCTTAAATTTGAAGGAAAACTATACAATATTGTTTATTAATTAAGGCTTTATGGAAGAGCTAGAAGTGGTAAAAATGGCCAATGAATTGAATGGAAATGATAAGCTGTGTTCAGTATCATTACTTTAAATAAAAGCTGTTTTATATTTCGTTTATAGTGTTTGTGTATTGATATGTTTTCTGGGGTTACAGTATGAAAATGTTTTCTCTTTTGGAATTTAGGGAACTTGCAGTAGTGAAATTTAAGGGACAGAAAGGATATGAACTTATAAATAAATAAAATCTAACTGTGAACACAATATATAATGGTTGTTGTTCGTACCAGCCATTACTTTCTAAATAAATCTAATCAACTCATTGTATCCAACAATTCATTATTTTCTGTTGTAAACATTGATGCTATGTACCATTGCTTGAAGGTCGACTGGTCAAGGTGGAAATGTATGCTTAAAAAAATATCAAGGAAACAGTGAGTGCAGCATGAAAGATTGGTTCGCAAAGTGGGTATGGATGCCAGGTAATGTACTAGTTACTGTAGTTATTTGATTAGCTGATGTCCAAAATCAGTTTATGTGGCTGAAGAGCCTAAAAGGTAAAAGTTTATCTACATTAGAGATAATAATATTTCCAAAATATTAAACACATTATATAACAAATTACAGTATACTTAATTTAAAAGTAAATTTAATTACCAGTGAGAACTGAGCTTAGAGGAGTGCCAAGGTGCCAAACTCAATGAGCATAGCACACAGGAATGATAACAAAAATCAGACTCACTTCGGTAAAATTTGTAAAGCGCTTAGTGGCCTTATAAAATACAGGAGTTCAGGAGTGAAAGCATAAGTAATAAATCATTTGAGTTCAGCATTATTCAAATTATAAATGTATATTATAATTTAGTAATGCAGTTTATTATTCTTAGGATAGCCTAACCTAATACTAGCTGTAGTGCGTACCAATCGGGTAAATTTTCAGAGAACAATTGATAAGGTCACATTGTGGATTTTAGTTTAGTTTTTAATAATTGAAAGCAAATAAAAATATGATAGTTATGAAGAGTCTATCATAAGTGTTTGTTTGTGTACAACTGCTGAACAAAGTATAAATACAAACAAAAAAATGATATTACATTAACACTGTTTACTTAGACACCTCGCTCTCTGTGTCTGACGATAATGGCACTGCCACTGTGTTACTAGACACCTCGCTCTCTGTGCCTGACGATAATGGCACTGCCACTGTGTTACTATACACCTCGCTCTCTGTGCCTGACAATAATGGCACTGCCACTGTGTTACTAGACACCTCGCTATCTGTGCCTGACGATAATGGCACTGCCACTGTGTTACTAGACACCTTGCTCTCTGTGCCTGACGATACTGGCACTGCCACTGCATTACTAGACACCTTGCTCTCTGTGCCTGACGATAATGGCACTGCCACTGTGTTACTAGACACCTCGCTCTCTGTGCCTGACGATAATGGCACTGCCACTGTGTTACTAGACACCTCGCTCTCTGTGCCTGACGATAATGGCACTGCCCATGTGTTACTAGACACCTCGCTCTCTGTGCCTGACGATAATGGCACTGCCACTATGTTACTAGACACCTCGCTCTCTGTGCCTGACGATACTGGCACTGCCCATGTGTTACTAGACACCTCGCTCTCTGTGCCTGACGATAATGGCACTGCCACTGTGTTACTAGACACCTCGCTCTCTGTGCCTGACAATAATGGCACTGCCACTGTGTTACTAGACACCTCGCTCTCTGTGCCTGACGATAATGGCACTGCCCATGTGTTACTAGACACCTCGCTCTCTGTGCCTGACGATAATGGCACTGCCACTATGTTACTAGACACCTCGCTCTCTGTGCCTGACGATAATGGCACTGCCACTATGTTACTAGACACCTCGCTCTCTGTGCCTGACGATAATGGCACTGCCACTGTGTCACTAGACACCTCGCTCTCTGTGCCTGACGATAATTGCACTGCCACTGTGTTACTAGACACCTCGCTCTCTGTGCCTGACGATAATGGCACTGCCACTGTGTTACTAGACACCTCGCTCTCTGTGCCTGACAATAATTGCACTGCCACTGTGTTACTAGACACCTCGCTCTCTGTGCCTGACGATAATGGCACTGCCACTGTGTTACTAGACACCTCGCTCTCTGTGCCTGACGATAATCGCACTGCCACTGTGTTACTAGACACCTCGCTCTCTGTGCCTGACGATAATGGCACTGCCACTGTGTCACTAGACACCTCGCTCTCTGTGCCTGACGATAATGGCACTGCCACTGTGTCACTAGACACCTCACTCTCTGTGCCTGACGATAATTGCACTGCCACTGTGTTACTAGATACATATAAGTTTACAGATGAAATTATAACAACTAAAATAACTAATAATGATAGAAAATGGCCAGAAATTGTATCTGATGAATTTAGACAGGACTTTAAGAAAAGGACCAAAGGAAATGCTTCCTCATGACCATTTGTTTCCACAAAATTCTAAAGACATCTTACTTTGTGCAATGGGAAGCCATACTTTGCATGTATATTCTTGTGCAAAATGTGAAAAAAGTTTGCTTTTTGCAAGCTATTTTCTTCAAATATTATATCACTTACTAGTACTGGTTGCAATAACTGGAACATTTGTCTGTTTAGCTGAGTGAACATTAAAAATCTAAAAAACATTTATAAACACATATGTACCATTAATGTAGTTATCTAACAGTTAAAAGTATTGATGTAAGTCACCAGATGTTAATTGATGCTGGAACACGACATTACCAAGCTGTACTAGAACAGCTGAAGTATTGTTACCTTATTAAGGCAACAGTGTTTGCTGTCAAGTGGCATCGCTGAAAAGCTGTACAAACACAATACTTGTAAATTTTTAAGCTTTTTGAAATTATTACTAACTTTGATGGCATAATGTGTGAAGATATACTAAAGTTTTTCTTCTTCTTGGTTAATAAGTTTCCATTTCAAACTTGATCTCTTGATTACAAACCCTGTGCATCAAACCCCAGAACAGTGGATTGGTAGATATTATGGCCAGTGATAACTCTTCTTCCACATTCTTTTACCATTGTGTGGACTCATTGTCTCTCTTCACTGACCAGTACAAGTGAAAGAGTATGCTCAATAAACGTTTTGCAGGTTTGCTAAAAATTTGTTGCTAAAAAAATAAAATTCTTTAATTTTAATAAAATTGTAATAAATTATACTGCTTCATCTGACTACTCAATCCACCAGCCATTAATGTTTTGTTGTTATTTAAAATATAATGGATTTATTAAAGCCGATGCTTGGTGTAGTAATGCATTTTCTACCATGTATTTATCAAGAAAAAACCTTGCCATTGTTTGGTATTCACCTTTCTAGCAGGCCTATAACTGATTCCGGTTTTGAACCAGAGAAAGGGATCTTAAATTAAAGAATCTGTTCTTTGGTTATTATGCCTTGTTGACCAGATATCCATTCAAACATAACATAATTGTACACTGATAGTGGTACCAGACTGAAGTAACATTGTAACAGTCCTAGAACTGATTCCAACTGTTGACCAGAGAAAGAGATTTTAAAGCAGGGAATCTGCAATTTTGTTACAGTGCAATGAAGTCCAAAAACCCATTTAAGCATCACATACTTGTATGCTGATTGTGTTCCATCTGTCTTTCACAGTTCAGTGAATCTTTTATTTATTAATGCATTTCCTCTGTAACCTTGATGGAGAAGAGCTCAGTGACTGCTTTCGGTCTGATGAAGCATGGTTTCATCTAGACGGATATATAAATTCACACAATTATCATATTTTGGTTATGAACAATCTATATCAACAACACGAGTGCCCTCTTATACTCACAAAAATTAGGTGTTTGGTGTGTAATGTCACTAAATTGAACATGCGATGTTGTATTCAGTTGTGAGAATGACATTCCATAGTTTTTTTTATAAATAACTCATATAATAAAGTAACTTCCTTACTTGTACACAAGGTTGCATCACTTTCTGAACACTCTGTATATTTTCTTATACACAAATTGTGTAAACCTTCCATTTCTACAATCAGTAAATATGAAAGGCTCGATAGTTTTTTAGTTATATCTTTTTAAATATGTATTTTTCAAAATAAATGTTAATGCCAAACATTAAAAGAAACAGGTTTGAAATATTATAAAATAAAATTGTAACTTGTTAATGATGAAATTTATAAATTATAATGTTAAAATTCAGTAACAAGTAAAAAAAAAAAATCATTATATGTAATTTCTTTTAGGTCTATTATCATATTTTCTTAAACTTGTATTTAACAACCAATTTGAATGAAGAATAAAATTATTTGGCAGTTAAATATTTTTTTTGTTTGGTTAGAAAATAATTTCATAAATAAATTTAGAATACATTTTAGTCAAAATGTAAGAACTGTTCTAAAACCATAGCTCCTGGAGAAGAGGAGAAAATAGAAACCAAGTGTTTACTTTAAAAAAAAAAAGTATATTTGTACAACATTATTTGTCTTCTTAAAGTTAATTCTGAAGTTAAGTAATTAAACACTGTTCAGCAGTCAGGCTTGTTAGCCTGGAATATAAATTCAATTCATGGTAATCTAAAGAACATATGTGCAACCTTAAGCTGTACATGTGGATATGCCAACAATCACATTTTTGATCCTGGAATTCATAAAACAAAACATTTTACCAGATTATGTTAAATGCAAACATATACTGTTCCTTTTAAAAAATCTGTTTAATGTATTTTATCAAATTAGAACATTTAGTGTTCTATCTTAAAATAAAATAATTTGCATGAGATTAAATTCCTACAAGTGAGTAACTGGTTGTATCTAATCTTTTAATGGATTCAAAATATCAATTGTAGTGTTTAAATTACTAAATAATGTTTACTGTTCAAAATAAAATGCAGTTACTCGTACCTTATATTCTGTGTGTGCACTTATTTGTATTTTATGCATGTGGTAATTACTCAGTCTTCTTGATTTGTTTGTGTGTGTGTGTGTGTGTGTGTGTGTGTGTGTGTGTGTGTGTGTGTGTGTGTGTGTGTGTGTGTGTGTGTGTGTGTGTGTGTATGTGTCTTGAGTAGCTGAATGAGAGCAGTATGAGCTAGAGATAAGTTAGAATCGCCTCCATTGGGAAGATGAAGTATAAGTTTGAATGATTTACCAGAATACATCAATTCTGGTACCACCTATGTACTATTAAAAATTAATAACATATTATGTATAAGAATTAAAAAAGTAGCATGTTCAAATCAGTATATGATTTATTACAGATTTTTTTTCTGTTTAATCAAGAATAAATTACGCAGATATATTTTGAACAATTTTAAACTACCAGTAGAGTTATTTAATGCAGAATTAAAAGGCAATATTTATATAAAACTAATAATTGTTAAAATAGTAATATAAGTTGTAATAGAAAATAATTTATAAAAATTAATTAGATTACTTAACTGAATTTTAATTGTTACAAAATAATTCCATAAACTGTTTTTTAGATACTGACAAATTCAGGCCCGGTGTCAGTGATGGGATGAATCAAGTTGTTAACTATGGAAGTGGCATTGTCGGGGGCACACCTACTACAATTGAGAAAGCTCCTTATTTGGTAAAATATACAACAAAGTGATTATTTTTAATTTTGAAGATTAAAATATGTGGAGTCATTAAAAAAATTCATGACTTTTACATAAATCATATTATATACTTATTTAACTGAGGGGTTTTAGCACTCGCCGAGTTAGGAATTAAGCTTTGTTATGAAATAATACTATGTACTTATGTTTTTAATACATCTTACGTTATTACCATCTCAGTTATAAACCTAGTTTTATTCTCTTGCAAAAATATAGAAGAAAAAATTGAAACAAGACAGTGAAACCTGTTATGATTGATTTTACTATTTGAACAAGTTAAAAATTATATTTTTGTAATTTAACTCCAAAAAAAAGTCTTTATTCACTCCATAAAACTCTAGTTATGGTAAGTTATTGATATATATATATATATATATATATATATAATGATGAAATTACTATTAGAAAACAGTACATGTTAAGAGACTTTTCAGATATCAATTTATTTTAAAGATGAATGTAATTAATGATCCGGAATATATTTCTGAATTAGATTGTGTGAAAAAAAATCACAAAACAAATAAAATCATACATCTTTTTGGTAGTTCATATGTTTATTAATGAGGCATAATGAACACAAATTGAGGAAATGTTTTAATTGGAGTGTTCTTTGTTATTTTTTTTAAAAATAAGAGTAATTATTAGTTCTGTAAAATAAATAACAGATATTAAGTATCTAGGCCTAATTTATCAATAATTTTTTGAGTAAAATCATCAGTGTTCCTTTTTTTAATATTTGTTTTTGTTTTGTAATGTTGTTCAAAAGTATTTATAATTTACATATTTTATGTATTTTGTTTTAAAGGCAGCCATTTTAAAAAAAGATGGTACTTATAGAGGAATAGGTGCTGTAGTTGGCAAGAGATTTATATTAACATCTGCACACATGGAAAATCAGTGAGTAGAATACAGAATTTCTTTAGAGCTTTTTCTGATTTTTGGTTTCTCTTACTCATAGTTATGGCAGACATATTCATTTTCGTACTTCTAATTTAATTTTAAAAATTAAAATGCTGATTTATACAGAGTTAAGAAATAATATTCACTGGTGATTCCAATTTCAAAAAAGTACGTAAGTTATGAACTTTTAAGACTTTGAATGGCTGCTATTTTTAAATGGTTTTAGTCTAAATTGAACACATCAGTTTTGTTAAAAATTTATTTTTTGCTAATTGAAATAGCAATTTAAGTGACTTTACTTAATGTTGCTATTTTTGGAAAATTTGTTTCCATTATGTTGTTGTTTACCGTGTGTATTTATTTTTACAATGATACCATTCACATTGATGTAAACATTTGTTTCACAGTGATATCGATACTACAGACAAGGTTCGAGTTGGAACTTCAGATTTTACTACAGGAGGACAACTAATAAACATTGAAGCAGTTACGAAACATGAAAAATATGATGGCTTGTATAGCCATGACATAGCGTTGTTAAGGTTGGGATCTGACATCGAATACAAAAGAAGTGTGAAGGCTATAAAATTGGCAACGACTTCTACTAAGGTAGGAACATCTACAAATCTCACAGGATTCGCTCCTTCATTGGTAAGTACAGTGCAATATTGTATATATTCATAACAGTACAAGCCTTACAGTATATGTATGTAAATTTGGTAACTGGACACTCTTTATATCTTTTTATAATATATATTGTGGAAGATTTTAAGAAAATTTTTTCCATTAAAAATGGTGACTGTAAACAACATAATTTGTAGCTGATACAATTATATTTACTTTGTTCACATTGTGTTATTTTAACAAAAGTTGCTGTTGAGATAACCAATAAACAAATATCTGCACGTTATTCTAGTTATCTGCACTTAATTACACATTTTTTTCTGTTTAAGACATTTAATATTTCAGGTAATTGAAAAGCAGATATGTCAGAAATTTCAAGTAGCAAGTTATGCCTTCAAATTATTAACAACTTTTTTCATCCATTTGGAACAAATTAGGAGTTCCAATAATTGAAATAGATTTTTCTCAAAAATTTGGAATAGTAATGTAGGTTGTGTGTTTTGTTAAATTAAAGGGATCTAAAAGTTAGACATTTTTGTATATAGTATTTAAAGTTTGATAATGTCATAGATTTTATAGTTTATTATTTTAATTTAATTATTGCAACATAGCCACCGAACCACATATTAAAGTAATTAGGATTATGGCCTATTCTTCCCATCATATTAACATTATCTCAGAAAACACTTTCAATAAATAATCCTATAATAAAAACAAGAACTATTTTTTTATACTTAGTGAAAAATATTGAAATAGTGAAAAGGAATATAAACTATTCTAGACGGGAAGAATAGGTCATAATCCTAATTACTATTATTTAAAATCTTCCTATAATTCATTTTATTTGATTGGCAAGTATTGTTGTTATTCTAGCTAAACAGGATTAATTCTAATATTAGATTGACATTTGTTATTATATTTTTGTGTTGTACTAATAATAGTATAATGTTATTTTTTACTAAGTATAAAAAAAAAATACTTGTTTTTATTACAGGATTATTTCTTGAAATTGTTTTCTGAGATAATGTTAAAATTAACTTTAAAACAATAAATAAGCAAAACTATGGCAATGTTTTTTTATTTTCTAGGGATGATGTTCTTTTTTTCAGGTAAATAACTCATTTTACCTGACAGAAGGAATACAAACTATTGTTGATGTATTCGGTTGCCAAGATATGTATGTTGACGAGCAGATTCCACTCGATCACAGTAACATTTGTGTATATAATACTACTGTATGTGCTTGCAGAGTGAGTAAAGATTATGCTAACCTTGTTTAAGAAATGCATGCTATGTATTTTTGAGTTGTTTATTTTTATAATGAGCACGATTTGATTATTTATAAATTTTCTTTATAATGTCTATTCAGTTGCTCAAAAAAGAAGTATTTTGAAAAACCCAGTATGCAAATATCAAATAAGTTATACTGAAATGATATGTTATGCAGATATATTATAGTTTATGAAGGTATACAAATTTATATTGAGGCACTCATTTTTTACTATGGGATTCGAAGTGTGCTATTTTGAAAAATGATGAATAACTATAATAATAATAATAAAAAGAATAATAAAAGAATAATACGAGGTACGTCCAGAAAGTAAGTTCCGTTTGGTAATAAAATTAAATTGTGTACAGATACAGAAAAATTATTTATTGCACACAATTCTACAGCTCTTAAACTACTTTTCCACAAAACTGCCAAAATTTTGCAGGCATTTGTCATAGCATGGCATAAGTTTTTGTATACCTTCTTCATAGAAGTTTGCCGCCTATGTCTTCAACGAGTTGGAAAGATTTTCTTTCAGCTCTTCGTCATTGTTGAAGTGTTGACCACCAAGGAAAGACTTGAGATATAAGAACAGATGAAAGTCGCTAGGAGCGAGGTGAGGGCTGTACGGAGGATGGTCAAACACGTCCCAGCCAAATCCCTGTAGGAGGGTTTTTGTCACATTTGCAGTGTGTGGTCATGCGTTATCGTGAAGAAAAACAACACCTTTTGACAGCAATCCTCGGCGCTTATTCTGATTTGCACGGTGCAATTTCCTAAGTGTCTCGCAATAAACATCTGCTTTGATTGTTTGACCACGCAGTAAGAAATCAATGAGTAAGATGCCTTTCCAGTCCCAGAACACTGTACACATCATTTTTTGAGGTGTCAAGATTTGTTTCGGCTTAACCTTTGCTGGGAATGAAGTGTGCCTCCATTCCATTGATTGCCGCTTACTTTCAGGGGTGTCGTAAAAAACCTAAGTTTCATCTCATGTGACTATCTGTGTCGGAAATTCTTTGCCGCCTTCATCATTACGGGTCAAAAACTGAAGTGCACTACCCATCCAGTTTGTTTTGTGTTGCTCAGTAACAATCTTTGGTACCCAATGTGAGCAAAGTTTACGAAATTTCAGTTTTTCGGTAACAATTTCATGAATTAGTGATCGTGAGATTTGGGGAAATTCCATAGCGAGAGCACTAATTGTAAACTTGCGGTTTTCCTGCATGTTGTCATCAATCGCATGAACTAATTCTTCTGTAACCAAAGATGGATGCCCACTTCGTTCTTCATCGTGCATTTCACTACATCCTTCATTGAACTGTCGGACCCATCTTCTCACCATTGAATCACTCATTGCATTTTGTCCGTAAGCTTTGCAAATTTGCCGATAAATTTCAATTGGTTTCACTTTCAAAGCATTCAGAAAACGAATCATAGATCTGATTTCACAAGCGACGGGATTTTCAGTCAACACCGACATTGTAAACAAGCACAACAAAGCGTACGTGGCTGACAGCGATCTCCAAATGGCACACGTTTCTTCTCCTTGATACAGAGCGTCTACCACGCATGTACGGAACTACGATCGCAGTGCTGCAGCGTAGAGAAATTGAAACGGAACTTACTTTCTGGACGTACCTCGTATAATAACAAGATTAATGACTATCAAGAGCTAGAAAGCTAAAATTAAGTATTCATCATGCTCATTAATCTCAATAACTTAGGTCATAGCACAATAACTAAAGAGCCAAACTTACACTACCTTAATAACCATTACATTTTTAAAAGGGATTGTTTTACTGGAAATAGTACTGCTTGTTCTCAAAATAAATAACATGTGACACCAAGATGTTAAGAAGGGGTGAGCTGTAGAGAAGTGTGCAATAACTCAAGATATTTGTCACGACTGACCCTTGGAAATATATCATATATTTTAAGCAGGTCACGATAACACATCTACTACTACTAGATCCAATGATAAGCTAGCTTTGAGGAACAGATTTGATAACTAGGTACTGAATTTCGGCCCAGCTTATACTAAAACTTCCTTTTTCACATTTCTTCTGACTTAATGAAAAAGATAATGACCCAAGTGGTCTCCAGTGGTCTGGAAAGTACATACATTCAAGGTGTTCTAGTGATTCTTTTACTACTGATAAATTTATCAATCAACTCTCACACACACGTACATATTTTATTTTAATAATTTAGTTGTAACTCACATTGTTATTTTATTTTATTACAGAAAGACGTTGCTGCCCCTCTTGTTCAAGAAAATAAACTCATTGGCTTCTTCGTTGGAGGTAGTTTCTGTTGTGAAAACCAAAAACCTCAGATTTGTGTAAATTTGGCAAGGGTTAATGCCTGGATTAAGAAACACTTAGCAGAACAGGGTCATGATGAAGAAGACAACGCTGGTTACTATTTTGGTGAATAAGACTGATCACTTCAAAACAAAATGGCGGGATAGTAATGGAAGAAAGAATGTTGATATCTATTGTCAAACTCATATTTTTTTTTTAATGAATATTATGGATATATTTTTGTAATTTCGTATTATATTTTATGTGATTAAGGAAATCTTTAAAATTTTAATACTGTTTTAACTCTTTAATCTTCCTGTATCTTCCTGATAGATGGTGCATACCAAAACTAGACAATTTAAAACAAATTTTATGTATAGTTTCTAAAAGGCCAAATTTGATAATATTTTGAGTGACTGGTAAGTCGTAGAAAGATGGTCAAGGCCTTGGGCCTGTTCATCACGAGAACAGTTGATAAAGGCACAGGGTGGGGCTTTTAGTTTAGTTTTTAAAAAATTGAAAAGAAAGAAAATGTAATAATGATGAAGTGTCTAGCATAAACTTATTTGTTTATGCTCTCATTCAGAACTCTCATTCATTCTAAATACTTCTTGGCCTTGAATTTTAAAGAGAACTATACTGTTTTATTAATGAAGGTTTTAAGGAAGGGCTATAAAGGACGAAAATGTCTAAAAGAAATGAATGCTAAAGATCTCTTTCCAGCAATATCAGTATTTTAAGAAGCAGCTGTTTTATATTTAATTTATAGTATTTGTATATTTATATATTGTCTGGGATTAAAGTAGGAAAATTTTTTATATTTTGGAATTTAAGGGAATTTACAATAGTGAGGAGATCCAGGATTATGAGTTCATAAATAAAATAATTAAATCTAACTACAAACAATTTTTATTATTATTACCAAATATATGAGGGTGTTGTTGTTCGTACCAGCCAATAGTTTCTAACTAAATCCAATCAACTCATTGTGTACAACAATTAATTATTTTCTGTTGTAAACATTGAGGCTATGTACCATTGCTTGAAGGTTGACTGGTCAAGGTGGAAATGTAGTACAGATAATATCAAGGAGACCGAAAGTGCAGCGTGAAGGATTATTGGATGCCAGGTAGTGTATTAGTTAATGTAGTTATTTGATTAGCTGATGTATAAAATCAGCTTTTATATGTTATGTGGTTGGAGAGCCCAAAAGGTAAAAGGTCATCTACATTAGAGCAGTCTTACAACAGTCCAAATATTACAAAATTATTAAGCAAAATTATTTACAAATTAAGAAGTCATTATATTTCATTACAATCATGTCTGATGAACCAGTTTTAAAAAATAAAAAGCTGTTTTCGTGATAGGCATCACAAGAACAGTTGATAAAGGCACAGGGTGGGGCTTTAGTTTAGTTTTTAAAAAATTGAAAAGAAAGAAAATGTGATATTGATGAAGTGTCTAGCATAAGTTCTCAATCATTTATTCACTTATAACAATTATGAAAACACAGTGTCTGCAGCAAGATGATGCTGACCTACTACTTCTAAATCGAGCTGAAAATTTACTTGTTTGGTTTGCACTGATTTAGTTATATGGCAACGGTTAGTGCTAGGCTAGGCTATCCCAAGAATAATGAACTGTATTACTAAATTATAAAACACATTTATAATTTGAATAATACGTAACTGAAATTAATTATTACATATGCAGGGTTCACTCCTGTAACCCTGTATTTTATAAGGACGCTGAGCACTCCTCAAATTTTACCAAAAGTAAGATTGATTTTGGTTATCATCGCTGTACACTATGTTTCTGTACACTATTGATTCTGGCACCTTGGGCCCAGTGTCCTGCACACCTGGTAGCATCATACCTGTTAGCACAAGTGCTCATTCCTGTATAACTGTTGGACAAAGTTCACATAATGACAATATTGTTACATTAATATCAGTTACTTAGACAACTCGCTGCCTGTACCTAGAGGCACATGTATAGTGAGTGGACTTAGGTAACAATTTAAAATGTGAAAAAACTGAGTTCACTATTATGTGGCACACAAATACAAAAATGATAATTTGTTGAAGCTTGTTGAAATTATTACTTATTTTGACCAATGTCAAACCATGTCAGTGTCAATGTCTGACCACATGATGAGGGTGTAAAAGAACCCACATCACTGTATAAGTAAAAATATCTAAAAAGAACTGATTTTGTTGCTTTTCAATGTTATAAAAGGTAAAACTGTATCCATGTTACATTAAGCAAAGTACTACAGTATTATACTTGACTGTACCACTGATGTAGGCCATATTGAACAGATGAGCTGAACTTTTAGATTTGTTGTGCTTATCCAGATGATATACAAATCCAAGAATATTTTATAGGTTTAAATCCAGGGAAACATATGATGAGTGAAGCTTTGACTGAGTCAACTGGCAATTTCAGTAATGTTATCTATTATAAGTGGACAGACATATCATAATATGAAGCATGGACACATTGGTGTGAAAAAATGTATGCTTCGTATAAATCCAAGAATCTTTTTATTCCCTGCACCATTTATTCACTGAACTTTGTGATAAATGATGCAGCCATGATGACTACAATTGGAGTTACTTTTCTTGACACTATTTGAAAGTTGTACGCCTTTTTCTGCCTGTACTTTTTGATGGACTATCCTTAAAAACATATCACATCACATACTTTGAAATCTCTATGTAAAACCTAATTTGCTGTAATGCAAGAATCAATTCTATTCGCCCATTAAGGTATAACATCAAAGATGTTTTTGATGCCACATTAATAATAATGTAATGTTTAATAATAAAACATACTATTTTTACAACATACAATTTTACCAATATAAACATTTTTAGTATAATGTATATAAAAATTCCTTTCCCCCTTACTCAATTAATAATTTCAGTTTTCAATTTTAAGTAAATATTTCAAGTAAATATAATTTTAAACATAAGGTGCATTTTTTAAGGGTTGAAATATTTCAATAAATTATAAATTACAATCTGTGAAGGATTTTAATTCATCAACCATCAAAACATTAGAAGATGATGAACAGTAATTTTTTAAAATTTTGTCATAAGGGGTGGTTTCTAAGGATTAAAATGTTGCAATAAATCATAATTTACATAATAAATAGTGAAAGGAATAATTCATTATAAACGGCCCATTAAGACATTTCAAGATGTTAAAAACCAGTTATTTTAAATTTTGTTATAAGGGTGATTTGTAAGGGTTGAAATTTCGTAACTTATTATAAATCATATTCTATTATATCGAACAATATTGAAACACAATTTCAATCAATTAAATGCTTAATTTGTAGCTCATAATTTTTTTGTTGCCACAAGGCCTTGTTTTCACCTCCTAAAAAAAACTCGCATCAGGAATTCATAGCTTTTTATCTACAGGGTGAGATTACCTTAATTAGAAATTTTCATAAAAATTGATGTTATCTGAAAGAATTTTTAGTTAATAATTAGATCCTATGCTGTGTTTATCTGTCTGACATTATAATTGCAAGGAAGAAGCCCAGTACATTTCACTAAGCATGTACAATCCAAACGTTAATAATATTTAATAGTATAATAGTGTAGCCATTCTAGTTGTTTTATAGTGGGATTGGGGTTCGTTGCAAGACAAAAAATGACATAAAAACTTAACTAAAGTATAGCTGGACTATTAGAAAATGTATTAAAAAACTTCAAGTTTTTTGAATGTTAGTCATTACAAACCCCAAAACTCCCCCAAATACTTTTTGATTGATCATAAATTGTTATGATCAAATTGCAAGTATTTATCTAAAAAAACAGAATAAATCAAAATTCGATTTGATACTAAGTGTTTGTTAAAAGAATTACTATACTGGCTCCCCACACACCACATATGGCGGGAAAAAAAGTTTGAACACAAATATAATAAATTTACCATAAAGTTAAACCTTAAATAAATAAAATAAAAGGCTTATTGAGAACAAAAAGAATTTTCACATATTAGTTACGTATTTATAATTCTCCCTGATTTCAGTAAGATATTTGAAAAGATTATCAATGGTTAAATTTATAGTAACAATCCAGCCGCAAAGACGAAGTAAATGAAAGTTCGATTTGATATTGTCTGTTGAAAGAATTATAAGTAATCACGGCACACAGATATCTCGCTGACTTGATGGAATTGACTTGATATCCAAATATATATTTTTTATTCTTGTAATTCTAAATCCATAATCCATATCAGGAACACATAACTTTTTATCTAGAGGGTGAGATAACCTTAATTACTAAATTTCATAAACATTGATGTTATCTGAAAGAATTTGGAGGTAATACTGTATTTTTAGTGTCAACGTCAGGACTATAAGAAATACAGGTTAAAATGTGATTATACAAATCTGGTTGTCATTAAGTATTTTTAAATAATAAATATTACAGACAAGCCTGTTGTAATCTAATGAGATAATATCCTATACATATTATTTTTTATGAAGGTGCACCAAAAACATAACAGCATCTGTTATAGTGTAGGGCCTTCTCTAAAAATAGATTTAATTTGAAAAATTGAAATATTTAAGTAATTGAAAAACTGATTATTGTTATTTTAGTTATTTAAACTATTAAGCTATTTATTTATATTACATTGTGAAATGTAAATGTATTGTTCTTAAATATCATGAAAATCTTGGTCTTTTAGCACTATTTGTCCGGTTTTCATTAAAAAATGTCTTCACACATTTTGATGAAATTTTGTTCCTTGTTAATGTAGGCAGGATATACTACAATTTTTCTTTTTCTTGGCTTACATTTCCAAGTCAAAATAATTGATCTCTTAATGTCTATTATAAACTCTGTGCATCAAAAGTAGATTGTTAGATTGTAAGATATTATCACCAGTGATAACCCTCTTCTTCCATGTTCCTTTACTAATGTGTGGAGGCATTGTCTCTCTTCACACTCACTAGTACAAGTGAAAGAGTATACCCCCTCTAATTAATATTTTGCACATTGCTAAACATTTATGATTATACAATAAAATTATTTAATTTTAATAAAATTGTTATTTTTGCAACATCTGACTAGTCAGTCCACCAGCCATTACTGCTTCATTCTAATTTAAAGTAGAATGGATTAAATAAAGCTAACATTTAGAGCTATAATACATTTTCTACCAAGTATCTATCAAATAAAACCTTGTCATTGTTTGGTATTCTTCTTTTTTTTGATCCAGTCCAAAATGATTACTCCAGCAGGTGTTATAGCAGGCCTCTAACTGATTCTGGCTCTGAACTAAGGAAAGAGATCTAAGTCAGAGAATCTGTTCTTTGGTTATTATGCCTTGTTGACCAGATATCCATTCAAACATAGCACAATTGTACACTGATAGTGGTACCAGACATAAGTAACATTGTAACAGTCCTAGAACTGATTCCAACTGTTGACTAGAGAAAGAGATTTTAAAGCAGAGAATCTGCTATTTTGTTACAAGCAATTTGTTAAATGTTTATCAAATTAGAACATTTAGTGCTATATCTGGAAACAAAATAATTTGCATGAGATTAAATTCCTACAATTGAGTAACTGGTTGTATCTAATCTCTTAATGGATTCAAAATATCAATTGTAGTGTTTAAATTACTAAATAATGTTTACTGTTCAAAATAAAATGCAGTTACTCGTACCTTATATTCTGTGTGTGCATATATTTGTATTTTATTCATGTGGTAAGTACTCATTCTTCTTGATTTTTTTTTTACTGATTTACACAAAAAAATACTGAACAATTTAACAAATTCAGATTATAGCAATAGATAGAAATAGTCAGGATCAGACCTGGACAAAAATTTCAGAAGAACAAAACATTAAAAGCATTAATGTTTTTAACATTTGCTTTCCAAAAAGAACACATTGCATCCAAATGTGTTGCATACAGTGAAATTACTGACTGTCTACTAAAAAACTTACATCACAGCTTAAATTGGTAGGCCTCTGATTCTGCGTAACAAAATTAGGATTAAGAAAACATAAAATAGCACATGTTTAATTACAGGTGGTACACATAAAACACACGCAGGAAGACATTTATTTATAAAATTATCTATGATTTATTGTTTTACAGATAAACGGAAGCCATTTATACATATAAAAAAGACATAATGATTTTTTTAAAGGTTTAGCTTAAAATATTGTAGGACATCCATTGCAAAAGTGAACATAAAAATGTTAAATAAGCAATCCAACTGGTAATTTTATCACTGATATTTATTTCATCAAAAAGTGTGATTATTGTTATTCTTACAAAATAATATATCCTAGTTTATTCTTTTCCATTGAAATGTTAATCCTTATATAGATGGTATCTCATAGAATGGCGGCCACAAGATGAAGTGTGTGAATAAATGAATGAATGAATTTCTTTGATTGTACTATGATTTACTTTGCCCCATTTTATATCCCTGAGTTGCTCAGTTATATGCCTCTGAATGCATGTGTGTTCATGCTTTTGTGTGTGTGTGTGTGTGTGTGTGTGTGTGTGTGTGTGTGTGTGTGTGTGTGTGTGTGTGTGTGATGTATGTGTCTTGAGTAGATAAATGAGAGCAGTATGAGCTAGAGATAAGTTGGAATCGCCTCCATTGGGAAGAAGAAGTATAAGTTTGAATGATTTACCAGAATACATCAATTGCTCCACTTATGTACTATTAAAAATTAATAACATATTATGTATAAGAATTAAAAAGAGTAGCATGTTCAAATCAGTATATGATTTATTACAGGTTTTTTTAATGTTTAATCAAGAATAAATTACGCAGATATATTTTGAACAATTTGAAACTACCAGTAGAGTTATTTAATGCAGAATTAAAAGGCAATATTTATATAAAACTAATAATTGTTAAAATAGTAATATAAGTTGTAACCAAAATAATTTATAAAAATTAATTAGATTACTTAACTGAATTTTAAACTGTTTTTTAGATACTGACAAATTCAGGTCCAATTACAGTGATAGAATGAATCAAGTTGTTAACTATGGAAGTGGCATTGTCGGGGGCACACCTACTACAATTGAGAAAGCTCCTTATTTGGTAAAATATACAAAAAAGTGATTATTTTTAATTTTGAAGATTAAAATATGTGGAGTCATTAAAAAAATTCATGACTTTTATATAAATCATATTATATACTTATTTAACTGAGGAGTTTTAGCACTCGCCGAGTTAGGAATTAAGCTATGCTATGAAATAATACTATGTACTTATGTTTTTAATAAATCTGATGTTATTACCATCTCAGTTATAAACCTAGTTTTATTCTCTTGCAAAAATATAGAAGAAAAAATTGAAACAAGACAGTGAAACCTGTTATGCTTGATTTTACTATTTGAACAAGTTAAAAATTATATTTTTGTAATTTAACTCCCAAAAAAAGTCTTTATTTACTCCATAAAACTCTAGTTATGGTAAGTTATTGATATATATATGTATATATATATATATATATATATATATATATATATATATATATATAATGATGAAATTACTATTAGAAAACAGTACATGTTAAGAGACTTTTCAGATATCAATTTATTTTAAAGATGAATGTAATTAATGATTCGGAATATATTTCTGAATTAGATTGTGTGAAAAAAAAATCACAAAACAAATAAAATCATACATCTTCTTGGTAGTTCATATATTTATTAATGAGGCATAATGAACACAAATTGAGGAAATGTTTCAATTGGAGTGTCCTTTGTTAATTTTTTCTAAAACAATAATAATTATAGTTCTTTAAAATAAATAACAGGTAGTAAGTACCTAGGCCTACTTTAACTTTTTTGAGTAAAAACAACACTTTCCTTTTTTTAATATTTGTTTTTTAATATTGTTCAAGAATATTTATAAGTTTTATATTTTATATTTTGTTTTAAAAGCTGCCGTTTTAAAAGAGAATGGTAGATATAGAAGATTAGGTGCTGTAATTGGCAAGAAATTTATATTAACATCCGCATATATCGAAGATGAGTGAGTAGTATAAAGAATTTCTGTAAAGAATGTTTCCTGTTTTTTGGTTTCTTTTTACTCATAGTTATGGCAGACATATTCATTTTAGTATTTCCAATTTAATTTTAATGATTAATATGCTAATTTAACCGAATTTCAAAAATACAGTTAGCGGATTCCAATATCAAAACAAAGTAAGACAAGTTTTAAACTTTAAAGACTTTAAATGGCTGCTATTTTGAAATGGTTTTGGTCGATAACTAACAAACCAGTTTTTATTACAAATTTTCTTTTCACTAATTGAAATAGGAATTTAAGTGACTTTACTTAATGTTGCTAGTTTTGGAAAATTTGTTTCCATCATGTCAGCTATACAGTTGTGTACAGTGTTTATTTATTTTTACAATGATATGATTCACATTGATATATACATTTTGTTCCATAGTGAAATCGATGCTATAGACAAGGTTCGAGTAGGAACTTCAGATTTTACTACAGGAGGACAACTAATAGACATTGAGGAAGTTACGAAACACGAACAATTTGACTACTTTTACAGCCATGACATAGCATTATTAAAGTTGGTGTCTGATATCGAATACAGCGAAACTGTGAAGCCTATAAAACTGGCCAATATTTCTGGTGAGGTAGGAACAACTGCAACTCTCACAGGTTTGCACCTTCATTGGTAAGTACTGTGAAATATTGTATATATTCATAACAGTACAAGCCTTACAGTATAAATATGTAAATTTGATAACTGGACACTCTTTGTATCTTTTTATAATAAATATTTTGGGAAATTTTAAGAAAACATTTTCCATTAAAAATGGTGGGTATAAACAACATAATTTTTAGCTGATACAATTATCACATTTTATGGACTATAAGACGTACTTTTTTCTTCGATAAATTGCCTACAAAATGCAGGTGTATCCTTATACTTGAAATTAATATAAAAATGTCCAGTGTTTAAATTAAAACTTCCACCAGTCTTAAAAATGGCCATATATTTGATACTATGGGAAACCTATCTCTTTCTGGGAACATCGGATTCAACGAACATAAGTTGTCGGGATACACAAGCTTGCTAACACTGTATCTCTCTCACTCCGCCATCACAAACCCAGAACACTGACTAATCTATGATGCGTCATTGTATTCTACGGTGCCAGTGAACTTGAATTGAAAATGATTTGTATTATTGGTAACAGTATAATATTTTTAGTAGTAGCTAGTTTTGTAATGGAAAAAAATAAAAATAAACTAAGAATTTTTCTTAGTCTGGCTTTACAATCTAATAAAAAAGTTAGTTTTTAAAAAAATTGCTTAAAAATTGAAGTGCATCTTATAGTTTGTAGCATCGTATAGTCCATAAAATATGGTTTATTTACTTTCTCGACATGGTGTTATATTAAAAAACGTTGCTGTTGAGACAACCATTAGCAGAAAAACTTTCAGCTTCCACTTAATCACATGGTACTTTTCTGTTTAAAACATTAAGAAATTTCAGGTAATTGAAAAGCCCTTATTTCAGAAATTTCAAATAGCAAATAATTTACAGCTGTAGTTACTTTATTAAAAGTTTTCAACCATTTGAAACATTTAGAAGTTCCAATAACTAAAAAAGATTTATCTAAAAATTTCAAATAGTAATGTAGGTTGTGTGGTATGTTAAATTAAAGGGCTCTCAAAGTCGGACATTTCTGTACACAGTATTTAAAGTTAGATCATATCGTAGATTTGACTGTTTATTATTTTAAAATCTTCCAATACCCCATTTTGTTGATTGGCAAGTATTGTTGGTATTATAGCTAAACACAATTAATTCTAACATTATTTTAACATTAGATTAATAATTTGATCTCATACTGTTAAAGAGTATAATGTTATGTTTCACTTAATATAAAAAAATAATACTCGTTTTTATTACAGGATTAGTTATTGTAAGTTTTCTCAAGAGATAATATTAAAATTAATTTTAAAACAATAAATATGCAAAAATATGGCAATGTTTTTTTTATTTTCCAGGGTTTATGTTATTTTTTTCCAGGCAAATGACTCATTTTACCTAACAGAAGGAATACAAACTATTGTTGATAAGAAAAAGTGTAAAAAACTTTATGCCAAGTACATACCTCTAATGGATGAGAGTACCATTTGTGCATTCAATATTTCTGTATGTGCTTGCAAATTGAGTGAAGTTGCTTAAGAAATGCATGCTAAGTATTTTTGATTTTTTAAAATAATGTTCTTAAATATAAGTCAAATAACTTTAAAGTCAAACATCTGTAATTACATTAGATATGGAAAAAATTGTAACTCGAAAGTGAGCACGATTTAATTTTTTGTAATTGTTCTCTATAAAGTAAAAAGAAGTATTTAGAAAAACTCAATATGCAAACATCCTAGAAGTTGTAATGAAATGATATGGTATGCAGATGTATTGCAGTTCATAAAATTAAACACATTTTTTATTAAAGGCACACATGTTTTCATTGAGGGACTCCGAGTGTGTTATTTTGGAAAACTCAACAACTAAATATCTTAATGATTATAAGAGTTGGAAAGCTGAAATTAAGTAATGTATCATACTTGTGGAACCTCAATAGCTTAGCTCATTATCATAGTAACTAGCCAGCCAAACTTAATCTACTTTGACAAACCATTGATTTTTTAAAGGAAAAAGTACTACTTATTCTCAAAACAAATAACACAATAAGATGTTAAGAAGTGCTGACTGTTGGAAGTATGTTACATATTCTAAGCAGGTTGTGTTACTGCAGCCAAACATAAGCCAGATTTGATAACTAGGTACTGAATTTCAGCCCAGTTGTCTTGAAACTGTTCTTTTTCACATTTCCTTTGACTTAATGAAAAAGATAATGAACAAAGAGCTTCTCCAGTGATCTGCGAGGTACATAACCTAGAAATTCTTTTACTCTTGATACCTTCACCAATCAAGTCGCATTCAAATATATTTTCTTAATAATTTATTTTAACTGAAATTGTTATTTTATTGCAGAAAGACGATGCTGCCCCTTTTGTTCAAGCAAATAAACTCATTGCCATCTTCATAGGAGGTATTTATTGTTGTGAGGACAAAAAACCTCAGATTTTTATCGATGTGCCAAAAATTAATGACTGGATTAGGAAACACTTAATAGAACAGGGTTATAATGAAGAAGACAACTATGGTCACTACTATGGTGAATAAGACTGATCATTTGAAAACAAAATGGCGGATAGTAATAAGAAGAAAGAATGTTGATATATACAGTCAAACTTTCATAATTTTATTGTAAAATAAATATTATGGATATATTTTTGTAATTTTATATCATATTTTTGTAGTTAAAGAAATCTTTAAAAGTTTAATACTTTAATACTGTTTTAACACTTTAATCTTCCTGTGGATGATGTGTCCCCAAGGAAGGATTTTACGTATAATTCCTAGAAATCCAAATTTCAAAATAATACTTTGAGAGACTGGTAGGTCGTAGAAAGATGGCCAATGGTTTATTTCATAGATCGTGGCCTTGAATTTCAAGGAAAACTGTATTTTTTTTTTAATAATTAAGGCTGTAAGGAAGAACTATTAAGGACTAAAATGTCCATAAGGAATGTATTTTAGTCAACATGATGAACTAGTTTTAAAAAAAGAAAAGAAAAAACTATTTGGTTCAGAAAATTTCAAAAGTAAGACAGTGTGAGGATAATTAATGGGGTGTAAAAAAATGTGAGTCTAGCACAAGTGCTTAACAAAGTACACACAAGAAAATATACATTAACATTGTAAATGTGACATTGTAACTTCAAGTTATGTGTAAGTTTACAGATTAAATTATAACAACTGAAATACAACTGACCATTGACCTTGCTGATGCACTCATTGTTATATCAAAGCAACACTAATGGATGTATTGAAATATGCATTGAGAAATGACTTTGCCGAATGTATCAGTTGCCTTTAGAATTACACTAACTCTTCCTATTACTGTCACTAGTGGCGAGAGAAGTTTCTCCAAATTAAAACTTATCAAGATGTACTTAACATCAACAATGTCGTACACTAGATGATTTGGATATGATATCCACTGAACATGAATAGGGGAAAATTTGGACTATTCAAATTTACTTAAAGACTTTGTATCGCTAAAGTCAAGAAACATGTGTAAATAAACTGTAAATCTGTTGCAAACTGCATTTTTTAAAATCATCTGAACATTTAATTTGTATTATAATTGTAATAAGTAAGTTTTTTTATAAATAGTAATCAACAATTTTATATTTTGATAACAATAAATGAATGTGTAATAACAAGATGGACCCGCTGCTTAAGACAGAGAGAAGGATCATCAGAATGTGTCTCAACAAAAGCTACCGGAAAGACGGGACCTGGAGAATAGCCACCCATGAAACAGTATACAAATATATCGACCCAGTTCTCAGTGTAATGAAAAAACGAAGAATTTCCCATTTCTTTCACATATTAAGAATGCCGGAGGACAGAATCCTGAGACAACTGGTAATGAGAAGCATTGACAGGAAAACACAGGGAATATACATCACAGAAGTCCTCGGAGACCTCAGTGAAATAGGACTGAAAATGGATGATGCAAAAGACGAATGTAAAATAACACGCATTCTTAAGACTAATAAATTTAAAGTGGATAAACCGAAGAGACACAAGAAGGTAGTGATCACAGATGCCGTCAGGAAATAACGATCTGATCGAATGAGGGATTATTGGATACAAAAATTACAGCCCAATGTTAGAAAGAACTGAAAGTTAGACTAAAGTGGCCCTTTGAGGTCAAAAAAATAAATAATAATAAATGAATGTGTATATCCATGAATAAATCCCCTATTAAACAATCATTACATTTAAAATATTTAGTTTATACTTTTACAAGCAACACTCTTACTGGTTATTATCATTTTTAATTAATTTATAGGTATAACTCTCCATGGTACCTATAGAATTTAAGTAACAGATTTCCACTTTCATGTGTTTTTCAGAGCTGAACTGTATGACAGTATAGAAGTTCCAAGTTGTTTTTCAGTTTGTACAATTTCTTAAATAGTAGAACTTATATACCTCTTCTACTGTTCTTGTATTTTACAGAAACACATCATAGGACCATATCAGGTTATATTCATAAACATTGTTCTCTGCAGACATGACCAGCATCAGACCCATATCAGTGTGCCGGGTTGGCATCGTATTTTCCAATCTAAAACATATTCATTTTAATGTAATCTAAACTTATTATGTTTACTGCAATTTGAACTATATATGTGGGATGTAGGTCTGCCTCTAATCGCATGTACTTGCATGCACTAAAGTTGATACAAACATAAAACTACTAAACTACACTAAATGCATTATAGAATGTTGTCCCCTTAAAACAAATTCATTTTTAATGTATTTTTAATCAAATTACATGTTTTATCACCACATCATACTATAAAATCATTTTGAGGAAGTTAAATTCCTTCAAATGAGTAACTGGTAGCATAACTTATCTTAATGGATTCAGATTACCAATTTTAATGTTTGAATCAAAAAGTGGATATGTAATTTTGTGTATTCAGTAGAAAATGAAATTATCTTATGTTTTGTGTGTGCATATGTTTGTTTTTATTCACGTGGTAAGTAGGTTACGGTAAATATAAATGAGATTTGAAAATATGTATCGCAAATGTAAAATGAATACATGTTTTTAGCATTTACGGTAATATTTTTGCTAAATATAAAAGCCTTTAGGTTTTTTTATTTCCTTTGATACACAAAATACTGAAGTTTAGTTAAAATTTGCATGAATCGAGTTGTCATAAAACCAGACCTATATTTTTAACATTTCTGTTGCATTGTCTGATAAACACGGTTTTGACTGATAATTATCTGTTCAAACAGTGAAATCATTAATATTCTACAAAAATAATTACATTTTATTCATTTTCCATTAAAATATTTATTTTTGTAAACTTTTTTTGTGGTAATGTAATACTATACAGTATTAGTATTACTATACAGGCAGCTGCAAAATATAGGATGAGTTTTTGAATGCTTTACCTTAACACAGCAATTACTCCTTCTCAGCACTCCAACCAAATATTAATACTGTATATATGGTAGAACATTTGGCACATACTAATTATAACGTGCCGTAGAAATCTTGTGTGGAGGAACACATATTTGAAACTGGTAATAATTTAGGATTTATTAGGGTTAGATTAAAGAAAGAGGTTATTGTACAAGTTTTTTGAAGTTTCGCATTGCTTCTACAATAATTTGTAATAACTTTTTATTGACTAGAAAAAAATATGTTTACAGAAACTAAAGAAATAGGGGACTCGTTGGTCGATGTGGATAAAGCTGTGTGGGGAGTCAGCTGCGTCTCTGAACTGCGCACCTTAAGTTTCTTAGTTTTAGACGCAGTTACTCCTATTGCTTTTCCTTTTACTGTTAATACTAATACCTCATCCTCATTAGTCTTACTGGCATAAAGTATTGACGTTGAACATAAAAAAAACTAAAGAAATAATTTTAAAACTACAAGTCAAGTACGATCAATCACACATATAAAAATTTCAAAAAATATAAAGATAAACTGGTTTCTCTGTAATGTAACGAAGAGTCAATAGAGTCTACAGACTGTGGATCACATGATCACTATTTGTAACAGCAATACACAACACAGAATGTGAATGTGAAACATGATTGATTGAGTTAAATCACAATCACACTAACTGTACATTATTTAGTTTTTCATCTTGCCCATAGATTAGTGCCATGAACCAGTCAGTGAAATCACAGTTAAGACCTGCCAATTAGATGGGCCAATTACAGGTCAAACTGTAATTTTGAAAGATAAGAGCCCCCCCCAAAAGTCTAGATCTTACCCCTTTGGATTTATTTTTCTGGGGGTAAATTAAGAACATAGTTTATGCTGAGAAAATTCGTGATTTGGTGCTTCTGGGGGAGCGTATCTCTGCAACCCCAGAAATGATTCAACGCACTTGACATGAAACTGACAACAGATTAGATGTCTTCAGGGCAACAAATGAATGTCACATTGAAACTTTAATAAGTTTTAATTTCAAGTTCAAACTTTAATAAGGTATCAAAAAAACTTTTTTTCCCTGTACATTATCAATGTAAAATCACTAAATTATCTTTGAGTTGCACTTTGTTGTGAAAAAGTAATAAAACTAGTTCTGAAACTAACTTTATCCTTACGCCACACCATCTATGGTGGACCAATCTAGCAGTATCTTATAGGCTAGCTGACCTAACTGGTAAAACAAAGGAAAAGTGTTTTAATTAGCACCAAACTGGTTGTTGGATTTGGTTAAAATGTAGAGAGGAAAGAAAAACCATTAACACATTCACTATTACAGGTAGGCCTTTAGAAAAGGCCTGGCTGCATTTACTTGTTTAATCTTGAATGCTGATAATTTTATTTTAATTTTCAATGGTTTTTGAGACTAAGATGTCCGTTTGTTTATAGTTGCCCGGATCCCTCCTATTTCCTCCCGAGCAAATTGTGGTGTCTTGTAGCTGTTGATAGGCTGCTGTGTAGTTGTTATGTAGTGTGTGGTCCTCCTCGATATTCTGCTGAACAACGATTTTTGACCTGTATTTATTCTCGAAATTGTGGCTTGCACCATAATTTTTCAGAATTCCATTGTTAAAACTAGAGAAAGAACGCACCAATCAGAATGAAGATATTGTATACAGAAGAAAAGAGGTGGTGAGCCTGCAGTAATTCCTGGGCAGAAACGTCTTAATCTTACGTATTATAGACCCGAAATACGCATGCACTGCGAACCAATCAGAAGTGAGTAGTGGTTGACGGGACAAAACTAGGTTTCACAGGCTTAGGCAGTTTCAAAGCCGTGAGAGTTAGGGATTTTTGGTGTTAGTAAGCAGAACTAGGTCGTGTAACTCAGTTCCTATGTTGTTTAGGCGGTGTCATATTACCCTTTAGGGACTGAATTTTGGAAAATGCTGAAAAAAGAGTTTCATTGTTTGTCTTTTGAAGTATTTGTATTAAGTTTCAAGAAAATTGTACAGTATTTTTTTCTAATATAAACATTTATCACCTTTCCTTACCTCTTCAGGGGTTGAATTTTGGGAAATCTCTCCTTAGTTGGTGCACACAAAACCAAGACTTCAACCGCAACATTGTGAGTCAGCCAATTGGTCGGGATGATTGTTTGTACTGCAATAGGTTATAAATAATTATATTTCTTAAGTTATTAACTGAAAATAAATTATACTAAGAAATCTGATTATGTAACTACAATGTATAGTGGTAATTCGTTCACAATGATTCCATAAACTGTTCTTTTATATGTAGGATTGGCCACGTCCGATCGGAGGTTATACCTCGCCACTAAGGATGAACCGGGCATGATCGGAGGAACGCCAACTACAATTGAGAAAGCTCCTTATGTGGTAAAATTATATTACAATGATTAGTTTGAACCGTCGTCAGATTAAACTCCTGTATTTAACGTATTTTGAAAATTCGAAATGTTATTTCACACAGTTTGTAACACTGATTACAGTGGTGAATTCAGATTTTCAAAAATATTGAAGACTAAGAAGTTAAGAATTTAAAAAGATTTGAAACTTGAAAGTGTTTAACAAATTTTGTTTGTTAATAAACTTGTCAAAGCTATTACTAAAACTTGATTTTTGTGCAAAGTTTGAAACAAATCAAATCTGACTAAAATTGCAGGAAAAAGCATCCTAAATATATATAGATAGATATATAGGCCTACATACATTTTTTTTTTTTTTTTTTTTTTTTTTTTTTTAATGTTCGACTATTGTGCACACTTGGGCTAATGCAGACGATGGGATGATTTATAGCGTATGAAAATGCCAAGCCCTCGCCGGGAATCGAATCCGGGTCCTCGGGATGAAATCCCAGTACGCTATCCACTAGACCACCGAGGTGGCTTGTGAGGCTTTAAAAATGTCGACATTACACACACACACACACACACACACACACACACACACACACACACACATATATATATATATATATATATATATATATATATATATATATATATATATATATATATATATATATATTGTAGGTTATATACAGTTTTAATCTGTATTGGAGTTTTATTGGGACTAAACGTTGATTTAGTAAAAAATTGCTATGGATTAAGAAATTTATAATAACTTTTCCTTGTAGACAAGGACAAAGAGTCTAAAATCGTTAAAAATCCATTTCTAAACAATTTTCAACATTTCGTCTTCCTGCGTCACGAATTTTGTAAGCACGATAGCGAGAGGAAGGATCAGCCGACTGACTTAAACTTTGTAACGATAAACCAAAACTGTTTGGAATAGAACCCTATTGTTTATTTTAGCAATTTTATTAAAAAATCGCGGAGGCCGGTTGAACATTATTGGATTGGGTGAACAATTTCAAATGAGGTTAAAAGAACAGGTTATTTTTAGTGAGGTATAAAACCCGAATGTGGCACCGGAATTTAATACTTATGGTTTTGAGGTTTTAAAGGGCAAAAACCGTAAATTTTGAATGTTCGGTTTGAATCTGAGTAAATGTGTCAAACATATCGAAACTAATGCTGAATCTGAATATGTTACTTGAATTGTTACTGAATTATTTTGAATACGGGGCTTAACACTTAAATTTTGAAGGTTTTTTTGAATTTGAATAAGTCATGTGGGGTATCAAATGAATAGAAAATCCTCCACTGTATCTGAATAAGTAATTAAAATTTACCTTTTTACGTTTTGAGGCTTTTGAAGAGCTAATGGTACTTGTACGAAGGGTTTTTATGTACGAATGTGTTTATATCAATTGTAAACACATTTCATAAAATGTCTTGTTTGTTTATCTTTAACTTCTAAATGTTAGATTTAGTTCTCTTGTAATAAATACATTTCAAAAAAGCAAAAATCACACTATGCACGATTACATTATTTGAATAAATAAAATAATATATATCACAGTGCTGCTGAGGATAAGATGTCTTGTTTATTTACTTAGCTTTGAAACAATAATTATGGTATACACTTATTATTACTGACTTCCATTACATAATGTTCTTCGAAAGTGTTTAAAGGTAACGTAAAGTGTTTTGTTTTAAAGGCTGCCATTTTAAGGGGCGACGGTAAATTTAGAAGATTAGGTGCTATAATCGGAAAGAAGTTCATATTGACGTCAGCTTTCATGGAAGAAGAGTGAGTACAGAGAACTTTATGTAAAAGATTTTTCCGTTGAATTCGTCCTCTTACTAAAACTGAAGTCGTGGTCCGTGTTTGTATTTCTAAATAAATGTGTAATTATCAATTATTCGGACCGTGATACGATGAAAAAATCCTATTTTAAAAACTGAAAAGGAATTAAATATAGAAGTAGAAGACTTTCCAGGGATCAAAATCTGAGGGTGAAAACACCATCCTTCGAGGGCTGAAGGAAGCATAAGCCAAGGCTGGAGGGCTGTTATGCGTGGGCTGTGCAGGACGGATAAGGAGGCAGTGGGACCTTGAGGGACTCCAGCAGAATGAGCAGTCACAGGACTGCTAAAACTCATTGAACGTACCAGCAGAGTCTTCTAGTCTTATTTGCACAATAGATCCTACGGTCGAAATGATATTTGGTATTATTTGCACAATAGATCGTACGGTCGAAATGATATTAGGTCTTATTTGCACAATAGATCCTACGGTCGAAGTGATATTTGGTATTATTTGCACAATAGATCCTACGGTCGAAGTGATATTTGGTCTTATTTGCACAATATATCCTACGGTCGAAATGATATTTGGTATTATTTGCACAATAGATCCTACGGTCGAAGTGATATTTGGTCTTATTTGCACAATAGATCCTACGGTCGAAATGATATTTGGTATTATTTGCACAATAGATCCTACGGTTGAAATGATATTTGGTATTATTTGCACAATAGATCCTACGGTCGAAATGATATTTGGTCTTATTTGCACAATAGATCCTACGGTCGAAATGATATTTGGTATTATTTGCACAATAGATCCTACGGTCGAAGTGATATTTGGTCTTATTTGCACAATATATCCTACGGTCGAAATGATATTTGGTCTTATTTGCACAATAGATCCTACGGTTGAAATGATATTTGGTCTTATTTGCACAATAGATCCTACGGTCGAAATGATATTTGGTATTATTTGCACAATAGATCCTACGGTCGAAATGATATTTGGTCTTATTTGCACAATAGATCCTACGGTCGAAATGATATTTGGTCTTATTTGCACAATAGATCCTACGGTCGAAATGATATTTGGTATTATTTGCACAATATATCCTACGGTCGAAATGATATTTGGTCTTATTTGCACAATAGATCCTACGGTTGAAATGATATTTGGTCTTATTTGCACAATAGATCCTACGGTCGAAATGATATTTGGTATTATTTGCACAATAGATCCTACGGTTGAAATGATATTTGGTCTTATTTGTACAATAGATCCTACGGTCGAAATGATATTAGTTCAATCACGGCAGCTGTTTAGTTGCACGCAGTGATATTTGTTTAATACAATAATTTGACTTGCACGTATTTGTTGCGCAGTGAAATCGATGATATAAGCAAGGTCCGAGTCGGAAGTACAGATTGCACTAGAGGAGGGCAAGTGATAGACATGGAAAAAATTACGAAACATGAGCTATACGATAACGAATACAGCTACGAAGTAGGGATAATAAAGTTGGTGTCTGATATCCAGTACAGCGAGACTGTGAAACCTATAAAACTGGCGAATATTTCTGCTTTCGTAGGATCGACTGCGACTCTCTACGGATTTACACCTGTAAAGGTAAGCACAAACACATTTTATATTGCCTTACGATCTAAATGTTATTGTAATTAAAACACTACTTTTTTTGTACGCCTTTAATACGGATTTTGGTATTTGTAATAAAATTGTAACCTAACCTAACCAAACCTAACACCACCCTACCTGACGCAACCTAAACTAACCTAACTTAATCTACACTAACTTAAAGATAAGCTTTCCTATGCTAGTACTTAAAGTAATATATATATATATATATATATATATATATATATATATATATATATATATATATATAGTGTTTAAACCCACCTGCCCAGCATGAATAGTGAGAAAAAGAATTTTAGACACTGAATTTCAACTGGACCGAGCTAAATTTCGCTTGAAGAATTTACATCAAAGCATTTTCAAACTAAATGCCTTTAATGAGAGTAAAGAAATTTCAAAAGTTAAATAATAAAAAATTTCTTTTTTTAAATATATATTTTGGAGGGATGGTTTTAATTTTGCTACGTTTGAAAAATCGATCATAAACGTACAAGATTTTGGATTTTACAATTATAAAAACACACGAATATTTTTAAAAAAATATTATCTTCAGGTACAGCCAAGCAATTTGCTTTTTGCAAAGTTTTTTTATAAATTAAAACATTTAAAATGTCAGATAATTTACAAGTGCATACGTCAAACATTTCAATGGTGTTACATTAAGATAATCGCGCGCGACACGCTTCTGTGATAAAAGTGGAAGTGTGGCAGACGTGATAGAAGTGAATTTAAAAAAGTGTTTTTTTATGTTATCCTTTTTTTTGTAATTATGATTTCACCATTATAATCAGCATTAAAATTGCATTTATTAATTCACTTTTAAAAATTCATAATGTTAATTTGTACAGTTTTCACCCCTGATTATGATAGTGAAATCGCGTAAAAAAATTAATGAAGTAAAAAGTGATGATTTTTTTAAGAATTTAATGGCCGTTTTTGGAAACCCTTGAGGATTTTGGTTAGTAACGGAGTTCGAGCTATTATCAAA
Organism: Callitettix versicolor; assembly: GCA_022606455.1. NCBI lineage: Eukaryota > Metazoa > Arthropoda > Insecta > Hemiptera > Cercopidae > Callitettix > Callitettix versicolor. The sequence goes on from CM040185.1 coordinate 1,717,651, forward strand.
ATAAATACCTACGCACGCGCGCGCGCACACACAAATATTTTTAACGATAGTAACAGTATAATTTACTTTAATATCATTATTATAAAAGAATTACAAATAACTATGTAAAATCTAGAATTTCTTAATTAAAGGTTAATGTGTTGCTTTGTTTTTCTAAAAAGTTCAATAAAATACTACGTCATGCACTTAAACGTTCAATGTCAAATCAAACTGGTTTATTATTTCTAAAACAACCCTGCCTCCCATTTTGACCTCGGTAAGTTTTGCAAATAATATAAATAATAATAATATAAATAATGCAAATAAATATAATATAAATAATAAAAGTAATTTGAAAACCTAACATAATTTAAAATACAAAACAAAATGAATACGGAACAAAACAAAATGCAAACAACAGCGTTTGTGTTGTCCAAAGTTTATGTATTTTTGTTATTTCCAGGAGAATAACACATTTCACCTGACAAAAGGAATACAAACTGTTGTTTCTAAGAGGAAGTGTAAACACTATTACGTGGACGAATTTGTTCGCATCGATGAGAGTAACCTATGTGCATACAATAGTTCTGTATGCGCTTGTAGAGTAAGTGTACAATAGTTCTGTGTGCGCTTGTAGAGTAAGTGTGCAGTAGTTCTGTGTGCGCTTGTAGAGTAAGTGTACAATAGTTCTGTGTGCGCTTGTAGAGTAAGTGTACAATAGTTCTGTGTGCGCTTGTAGAGTAAGTGTGCAATAGTTCTGTGTGCGCTTGTAGAGTAAGTGTACAATAGTTCTGTGTGCGCTTGTAGAGTAAGTGTGCAATAGTTCTGTGTGCGCTTGTAGAGTAAGTGTGCAATAGTTCTGTGTGCGCTTGTAGAGTAAGTGTACAATAGTTCTGTGTGCGCTTGTAGAGTAAGTGTGCAATAGTTCTGTGTGCGCTTGTAGAGTAAGTGTGCAATAGTTCTGTGTGCGCTTGTAGAGTAAGTGTACAATAGTTCTGTGTGCGCTTGTAGAGTAAGTGTGCAATGCGCTTGTAGAGTAAGTGTGCAATAGTTCTGTGTGCGCTTGTAGAGTAAGTGTACAATAGTTCTGTGTGCGCTTGTAGAGTAAGTGTACAATAGTTCTGTGTGCGCTTGTAGAGTAAGTGTGCAATAGTTCTGTGTGCTTGTAGAGTAAGTGTACAATAGTTCTGTGTGCGCTTGTAGAGTAAGTGTGCAATAGTTCTGTGTGCGCTTGTAGAGTAAGTTCTGTGCAGTTCTTGTATAGTAAGTGTGCTAGTTCTGTGTGCGCTTGTAGAGTAAGTGTGCAATAGTTCTGTGTGCGCTTGTAGAGTAAGTGTGCAATAGTTCTGTGTGCGCTTGTAGAGTAAGTGTGCAATAGTTCTGTGTGCGCTTGTAGAAGTAAATAGTTCTGTGTGTTGCAATAGTGTGCAATAGTTCTGTGTGCGCTTGTAGAGTAAGTGTGCAATAGTTCTGTGTGCGCTTGTAGAGTAAGTGTGCAATAGTTCTGTGTGCGCTTGTAGAGTAAGTGTGCAATAGTTCTGTGTGCGCTTGTAGAGTAAGTGTGCAATAGTTCTGTGTGCGCTTGTAGAGTAAGTGTGCAATAGTTCTGTGTGCGCTTGTAGAGTAAGTGTGCAATAGTTCTGTGTGCGCTTGTAGAGTAAGTGTGCAATAGTTCTGTGTGCGCTTGTAGAGTAAGTGTCAATAGTTCTGTGTGCGCTTGTAGAGTAAGTGTGCAATAGTTCTGTGTGCGCTTGTAGAGTAAGTAAGTGTCTGTGTAGTTCTGTGTGCAATAGTTCTTGTGAGTAAGTGTGCAATAGTTCTGTGTGCGCTTGTAGAGTAAGTGTGCAATAGTTCTGTGTGCGCTTGTTCTGTGAGTAAGTGTGCAATAGTTCTGTGTGCGCTTGTAGAGTAAGTGTACAATAGTTCTGTGTGCGCTTGTAGAGTAAGTGTGCAATAGTTCTGTGTGCGCTTGTAGAGTAAGTGTACAATAGTTCTGTGTGCGCTTGTAGAGTAAGTAATAGTGTGTGTGCGCTTCTGTGTGCGCTTGTAGAGTAAGTGTGCAATAGTTCTGTGTGCGCTTGTAGAGTAAGTGTACAAGAGTAAGTAGTTCTAGTGTGTGCGCTTGTAGAGTAAGTGTACAATAGTTCTGTGTGCGCTTGTAGAGTAAGTGTACAATAGTAGAGTGTGCAATAGTTCTGTGCAATAGTGTCTGTGTGCGCTTGTAGAGTAAGTGTACAATAGTTCTGTATGCGCTTGTAGAGTAAGTGTGCAATAGTTCTGTGTGCGCTTGTAGAGTAAGTGTACAATAGTTCTGTGTGCGCTTGTAGAGTAAGTGTACAGTTCTGTGTTGTAGAGTAAGTGTACAATAGTTCTGTATGCGCTTGTAGAGTAAGTGTGCAATAGTTCTGTGTGCGCTTGTAGAGTAAGTGTACAATAGTTCTGTGTGCGCTTGTAGAGTAAGTGTACAATAGTTCTGTGTGCGCTTGTAGAGTAAGTGTACAATAGTTCTGTGTGCGCTTGTAGAGTAAGTGTGCATAGAGTAATTATTTTTATTTTAATCTTCTTTAATAAATGTGTGCTCAATGTAATGTTAGCTTTGGCGAGAGGAGTGAACAGAAAAAAAGTGTCCCGAACCAAAGAATGTAACGGAAATATGTAACGAACGAGCGAACGAATTTCTTCTCGCTATTTCTTTTTCTTTATCCTTTTCGACAACAGTACGCGCGTATTATATGAAAGCGTTGTGTTGCTTTGGTTTCGTTATGTTTCCTTAGTTGAAGAACACGTGCACGTTATAACCGTTTATAGTAATGATTAGGATTATGACCTATCCTTCCCGTCAGTGGTCTATCCACTCACCTCGCAAAGGCTACCGCGGTTTCGAAACTCTATAGTTTCATCTTCAGGCCATACAAAATGTTAAATCCCTCTGTCGAGGTCGTCACATTAACATTAAATGTTTTTTAACACATATTTGTTTTTGCATTTACTTAGCATAAATAACTCGTACGTCGTTACATTTCGGACTGCGGAGTCTCCATCATTAGTAGCGAGCCCGTCGTTGCTATCAGTTACGGTGCGTCTGTTTTTTTTTTGTTACTCAAATCACTTATCCTTAGAGCCATGTCATATATTAAATTTGATTTGAATGAAAGTTTTTCATTGAGGATGTTGTGGGGGTCTGATTTTTTGCTCTTGTAAATTTCAAACTCTTCAATCGCATCCATATATCTGCTTTTATGACATAAATGTAATATTTCCATGTTGGTATGGATGTTTTCGAATTTATGGTTTTTGTCCATAAGATGTTCTGCGAAAGCCGAGTTTGTCGATAATGCATGGTGAATATTTTAAACGTGTAATTGTGCTCAGTGTTTGTGATGTATGTTTTAATGTTTTGTTTGACTTTGTGACCACCTCGACAGAGGGATTTAACATTTTGTATAACGGCCTGAAGATGAAACGATAGAGTTTCGAAACCACGGTAGCCTTTACGAGGTGGATAGACCACTGACGGGAAGGATAGGTCATAATCCTAATTATCAAATTTTACTTCTTTTTACGAAAACATATTCTATAATTCCCGTTTTTAGATCTGATCTAAAAGGCGTCTAAGTTACTAATTCCTTTATAACTTCCGATATTATTTCTGTTTGGATAAATATTGTTTATTTTACCAAACGAACACTTTCTACTTTAATAGCCAACTATATCTTCTATAATGTTCAACTGTTTTCCACTAAATCAAGTATTTTTTCCTACTTTAATGCTAAATAAAATTGACTTCATTATCTAAAATTATTGTATAATTGTTGGACTAAAATGTCCAAACTTTCACTGTAACGTCCAAATATTTTCGAAACTATTGTTTCATCTTCAAGCCGTGATACAAAATGTTAAATCCCTCTGTCGAGGTGGTCACAAAGTCAAACAAAACATTAAAACATACGTCACAAACACTAAGCACAATTACACGTTTAAAATATTTATCATGAAATTCGGCTTGGCCAAGCTACACACGCGACTCGTACATCGTTACATTCCGGACTGCTTTTATAATAATTGTTGTTAATATTGCTAACCTGAAACATAATATGAAACTTATTATAGCCTATCAGCTGTTCAATTAAGTCAGCTGATCGTTACGAATTAATATAAAACAACTAATATTATTTACTGTAGTTACAGTAAAAGTACTGTAACTACAGTAAATAATATTTAAGCTAGGTTCACGTATTTATTTATTTAAATAAAATAAAATATTTGTAAACATATCCGCAAACTAATTATACATTTAGCAAAGCTTCGCTTCTGTCGGTAACTCCCCGAATTCTACACGTGTACTTTTTTCCATTATGTTTTCAGATAAAGTCAGATAACACAAAGAAAGGAAATGTTAAGTAATATGGATAATATTACTGAGTGCTTATTTATATTAACTCTAAAATCAGTGCGTGAAACTTACAGAACAAAACCTTAAACGAACAAATTGATCGACAAAAAAGTCAATGGAACTGTTTTTTTAAATTATTTCTCTATAGTTTTATTTTCATGTTATTATTAGCATGCCATTTACTGTTGGAATCATAAATGGAGATATTTTTTAATTCATAGATTTTTCTTAATTATTTAACTGAATCTCCATTCACTAGCTCAATTTTCCAATCATCGCCGTCGAATATTTCTACTTTCAGTTAAATATTTTACTTTATTTGTTTTTCATATTAACGCCATGTGAACTCAAATTGAAATTAGTAATTTAATTTTGCATCCTAATATTATTATTATAGCTAGCCAAAACTGGTAGCAGAAACAACTGGTGGAATCCTCATTACAGATTTGATGAAATCCTTCCAATGAGTTTTCATTCGACATGGCTCTCATATATCATTAATTCACGAGATATATGGAAAAATTTGAATGTAAATTTTCCCTTTATAATATGAAGGAGATTTGTAACAGGGCAGGTGCCATCATTTTCGTTTATAAAACACAACGTTTCAACTGTAAATCAACTCTCCTCAAGTGTCTAACCTAAAACCTAAAAAAATAGAAAACGAGCCGAAATGATTTATAGGCTTTAATTAAGCCTATTTTATAACGCTTAGTTAAAAATATGATCAAACCCACAACTTAAGTAGTCATTAATAAATTAATCAAATATATCGGTAGATGTACGTCATGCCACAGGTAGTCTTATCTTAGCCAATATTTTAACGGAGGAATCGAGAAAGGAAGTCTTCCACTCTTCTGAATTGAAACCAAAGTATTGGTTCATGAATTCAATATATCGATGAAGTTTTCATTATATCGTATAATTGGGATAATAAATTGATCTATTTTTTATTGTGCCGATAACACTTTTGATTCCATTTTCTTAACCAAGTAAACTATAATTTTTAGATAGAAGGGATGCCTTCAAGATATTGAATTACCAGTCGGTATTTAAATTACTTTATCGAATCATCCTTCAGTCAGTCAAGGAAAATCCCGCAGGGGTGCAGACTAGCTGCACCTATTGAGTAGATTTAGACGTCCCTCGCGATACCCAAGTCTAATACACACTTACACTTACAGCACTACACTTACGACTTTAACACTTTAAACTCACACTTACATTTAGGGAGGCGATAATAAGCCTTAAGCCTTAAAATAACAACAACAAAAAAAAAATCAATCAATGAAGGGAAAACTCATTCCTTGTTTTAACATTTGCACAGGTAATGAAAGTTCAAATAAAAATAACGACTTGGTTTGGTTACCAGTGGATATCCTTAACCAGCCCCTAGACAATCAATATTAACTTCAATTTATTGTACAATAATTGATACTGTACAATCAATAATATTGACTGTCTGTACTTCATATGAAAGATTGCGCATTATATAGAGTCAATCAAGAAGACTTTGATTTTTACTGTGCAGTCTAGTAAATATTGCTTCACCTGTGGGCAATATTGAGCAATACTGGGTCAGTTCTGTCGCCCCTGTGTTGCAGTAAACATCATGGTGTGGTAAAAGATGGCTACAAAGGGAAAAGATGAAGAAAGAAGGTTATTTTAGAATATGTCGAGGTGTAGAAGATTTTTATTCTTTTTTATTTTTGGTGAACCAAGTGAATCACAACCCCCCCTTTTTATTATTCTGCATGTTGACTGCACACGTCTCAGATGTGAACTAATTTATGCAGAAATAATATTGCCTCGTGTGGATTTGCCTAGTGATATTATTGTACAATGTCTTGACGTTAATATTGATCGTCTAGAGGCCGCTTGAGACCATAATTTTTAAATGTAAAAATGCTATTGTTAATTCTAAGAAAGAGTTCAAAGACATTCGAAAACAATTATTGTGTGGCTGTCACATTGTGTCGGCCAAGTTCTCGCCCGACGTAACACAAATTGTCGTTTCATTGCAGAGAGAGATCGCAGCCCCTTTCGTGCAATCAAAGCAACTCATCGCCTTCTTCGTCGGAGGTACTTTTTGTTGTGAGGAGAGAAGACCTCAGGTTTATGTAGACGTGCCAAGCATTAACGGTTGGGCGATGACAAAACTGAAAGAACAGGGTCATGACGAACGAGAAAACTACGGTCACTATTTTGGTGAATAATACTGAATAAAAAACTTTGAAGAACAACAAGAAAATTAACAAAAAAACAACGCTGAACAAAAACTTGTATATTAAAAAAAAGAATATTATGGATATATTTTTGTCCTTAAAACTTAAATATTTCAATATTCCTCAACCTTTTAGTAACGTAACAACGTAAACACAGCCGTGCAACAGTGCTTTATGTTTTTACTGCGTTTCTTTCACAACAATAAGTTATTTATGCAACTTGTTTCGTTTTATTTAAAATTGTGTTTGTTTTTTTAAATGAAAACTTCTTTAGGAACGCCTGACCCGCCAGAAAATGTAGCTTTTTTGATCGAGCTGAATTGTAAAGTTTTGGCCTTCAAGGTCACGTATTCTGTTGAGTTTTACATTTAATATTTATTCGTTTAAAATTATGTATAATAAATAAGTTCAACAGTATTTTGATTGTAACCCCCCTAGCATAAAACTGTTTTGATAGTTTACAGTTTTCACATGTATTTACAGCTAATATTTATTTGTTCAGAATAATGTGTATAAATAAGTCAATACATACATTTTTTTATAATTAACGCCAGTATACTACATACCCGACCTATCTGATACAAAATTATTTTGAGCGCGTACAATTAAGTATGCCTTGCACATTGTATATAATTATATTAATAATGAACACCATTACACTACAAGTCTGGATGAGTAATGTAGTGTCACTTGTGCCTACCGCTCCGCTACGATAACATTTTTTGTTTGTTTGTGTTTTTTTATTTACCTACAGAATAAATTTTTTATTTACTTGTCTGCAGTTTTTTTATTTACTTTTTCAAAATAAGTTTCATCTGTTTGTACTTTGATAACTGTGCACCATTCGGTAGAATTTCAAAAATAGGACTTGAACTTCAAAAGTGTTGGTAGCCAATATACTTTAACATACGAGGTGTGTTCAGAAAGTAAGGAGAATTATTAAATTTCGCGGGCTTGAGAGTCCGATTGTCAAACATTTTTTTAATTATGTTGGTATACGTGCCCTTGAAGTATGATAAAACTTTCAGCTGTTTTTATTGTTGACTTTGTCGGTGACAGCCACTAAGTGTAGACGTGTTTTTATGAGCTCGGCGATTTTCGTTTGTTAAAAGAAATGGATCAAAGAATTTATATTATATTTTGCGTAAAAAATGAAATAAAGTGTAACAAAGTGTGTGAAATGTTAACAAAGGCCTATGGTGAGTCTGCTATGAGTAAAGCAAGAGTTTACGAGTGGTATAAGCGTTTCCAAGAAGGCCGTGAAGACGTTGAAGATGACGAACGCCCTGGACGTCCCAGCACATCAACAACCGATGAAAACGTGGGAAAAGTGAAAGAAATGGTTACGAACAATCGCCGAATCACAATTAGAGAGGTCACTAATGATGGCATATCGATTGGATCATGTCAAGACATTGTTTCTAGTATTTTTTGTATGAAACGCGTGGCACCAAAATTCGTTCCAAAATTATTGAATTTTGAACAAAAACAGCGGTGAATGGAAGTTGCTCAGGAGTCACTAAATGAAGTCAACGACGATGCAGAATTACTGAAACGTATTATAACAAGTGACGAAATATGGGTTTACGGATATGATGTCGAAGCTAAGGCTCAATCATCTCAGTGGAGGCATTCTGGCTCACCAAGATCAAAAAAAGCTCGAAAAATGCAGTCGAACGTGAAGGTTATGCTCACTGTGTTCTTCGATATTAATGGCATAGTGCATCATGAATTCCTGCCACCAGGTAAAACGGTCAATAAGGAGTACTACCTACAAGTTCAACGCCGTTTGCGTGAAGCAATCCGAAAAAAACGCCCGGATCTGTGGAAAAACAATTCATGGCTTTTGCACCACGATAATGCACCAGCTCACACACTTCATGGCTTGTTCGTGAATTTTTGACCAAAAACAGTACTGTAACGATGCCCCAGCCTCCATATTCGCCAGATATGGCTCCGTGTGGCTTTTTCCTAGTTCCAAAAGTAAAGAGAACCTTAAAGGGCCGTAGATGACATTAAAAGCGCATCGCTGAAAGAACTAAAGGCTATCTCAAAGCTCGAGTTTGAGAAGTGTTTCAAAGATTGGAAGAAGCGCTGGCACAAGTGCATAATCTCCAATGGGGACTATTTTGTTCAAAAAATTAAAGTTCTCGTTACTTTCTGAACACACCTCGTATACGTTCCCGTAGCTTCCTATAATTAAAACCAATATTTCTTACTCCCTCTTTACGCTCCCCAGATTTGGTTTTATTGTTGAAATATTTTCATTTGAAGACTTTGCCTCTGATTTAGGCACTGCAGAACGCACACGGTCGAGATATTTCCAGTATTTGTCCAACGGAGTTAGCCTTTCTATGTCTGCGTTTGTATCAGCTCTGTACTTCTGTTGCAACAATTTTTGAGTTTTCCACTGAAAATTATTGTAAACAATAAACTTTTTTAAGTTTTGTTTCGTTATGTGACAGCAGCACCTTCCACGTTTTGTGGCTTCTGAATGGCTCTGCCAATGCGCCTCTCATAAATTCACGAATATGATTTTTTTTCTTGTTCGTACAAAAAAGACAAGCCAACTTCATAATATTTCATAATATTTGTGTATAATAAAAAACAACTTTTAATCTTTTTGTGTGTGTGAAACATTCTATCAAAACAGAAGTCACAGGTATTTTGAAATCAACTACTACTTTGTCTGGTTCCGAAGTCGGAAGTTGATTTGAATGGTCGACTGAAGTTCGATGTAAGTTTCATTTTTTATTTTACTACAACTTCTAAAAATTCTGTCCTTGAAAATGTTTTCTCTCGCAATATGTATTTTCTTTCACTGTCATTTCCTCAGCGAGACCTCAGTGAGACTCATTACTCAAAGCTTCGCGGTTACGTTCTCGGGATTCTTTACTTCTCCCTGAACACTCCGCAAATTGTTGAGATAAGCGAACAGAATGTTACAACGGAAACTAACCCGAAGAAATTTTACTAATTGAAGGATCCGGTTATGAAGTAATTATCCTTATTCTGAAATATTTCGAATTCCTACCAGTAAATGTTTCAAATTGGAGCTGTTGTTAAACAGACACCCGTAAAGCTTTTATGTTTACTGCCAAAACCTGACTGGTTGCTGTTGCATCCGTTACGTCGTGTTCTGAACACATTTTGTCCAGACCGTTGACTTAATAACTACTGCTTCTGTTCAGCGTTTTATACTAAACACCGATTCCTTATAATTTCCTTTTGACAGCCTTCCTTTCATGCCTTTAAGGATGATCTGCATAATAAATGTTTACAAACAGTCTTATTTCTACTCGTACATCTATTGTTTATTTACTGCCTTTATTTATTTTTTTTTGTCTAAACTCTACATTTGATTTTTGTCATATGTTTTAAAACTGTAGTCTTTCTTTCCAATGTGTTAAGTCTCGCATGTGTTCATGGAGTATTAGGGGAATGACTTACAGGTAAGGACAGTCTAATACTCCCAGACAGCCAAGTGACAATACAGCTCTGTAGAAATCTCATCCAAGTTGTTAAGGGATTCTCTCCGCTCTCTGTGTGTCTGTCAAGTGTTAATATGGTGCTAACCTGGGCATTGCGGCATTGAGGGAAACGAGAGAACAGACATGATGGACAAAAGAGGAGCTGCTGATCGACTTGTGGGACTAGAGCCCGCGTCGCAAAACTGCGAGAAGTACAGCAAGGAAGAGCAAATCAAGCGATGGAAGCAATTCCTTGGCAAAACGCCTTCACTCAGGACCAGACCCTGTACTGACAAGGACACTTATTCAGTATAACAGAAGGCCACTGAGGCAGGTCGTCGTCATGATCACCGGATACGGCCACGTCCGGAATCATCTACATAAGGTGGGATTGTTACGAATCTCTCCTGAGTGCCGTCTCCGCAGGAGGGCGTATACTCCTCGAATGCGAGGTCCTGGAGGCCAAAAGAAGGATACTATTTGGACTTCAGCAACCAGATCAGCAGTGCAACAAGGACATCTTATACAGATTCTAGAGCTCTTCAAGGACACTGGAGTCGGCTTAAGGTGAAATGATAGGGGTACACAAAAAGCGTACAGGTGACGTGTCGGGGGCCTCAGGGTCTCATCTGACTTATTGATAAAGCTTATCTGAAAAGATAATTTGGGCTAATTTTCAACTTTATTTAAGAGTTCTAGAAACTGGTCCAAGTACATACCTTCTGCTACATGATTAGCTACTTAATGTCAACTCTTCGTGGTCAACTAGCTGTAGTTTCCGGAAGACATAGAAGTCTGGGTGTTTACCAAGTCGGCCGCAGGTTGGCGAGACTTTTTTCCGGTTCGGAATGGTGAAAGAAATTCGCTTCTTGTTTAAAGTTACCCGGATTCGTCCTATTTCCTCCCGAGCCAGTTGTTTCGGGTGTTGATAGGTTAGTGAGTTAGTGGTCCTCCTCGATATTCTGCTAAACAACGATTCCCGACCTGTATTTATACTCGAAATTATAGCTGAAACCATATTTTTTCAGAATTCCATTGTTAAAACTAGAGAAAGAACGGACCAATCAAAATGAAGCTATTTTATACAGGAGATAAGAAGTGGTGCGCCTGCAGTAATTACTGGGCAGAAATGTATTAATGTAACCTATTATAGACTCGAGATACGAGTGCATTGCGAACCAACCAGAAGTGAGTATTGGATGACGGGACTGAACTGGGTTTCACAGGTTTAGGCAATTTCAAAGCAGGGAGAGTTCGACAATTTTTAGCGTGGTTGTTTAGGTGTTAATAAGCGGAACTAGGTTGTGTAACCCAGTTCCTATGTTGTTTTGGCGATGGCAACTGCACGTATTTTTATAATTCAACTGTATTCTTAGTAATCTCAGTTACAAGAAACAGTTTTTTTAATATAGTTTTCAGCCTACATAACTTTGCAATTCAATGAATCGATTGAAGAATATATAGTAGTGCTAAGAATGACAGGTAAAGGCATTTCTTTAAAAAAATGGAAGGGTACGCAAAGGCATTAATAATATATTCCAGTCCCTGTTACTAAAGGCAATAAACCTAAGTTAGCTTTATATTATTATAATTGATCAAATAACTATTTTTACTGCCACATCACACAATTAAAATTACACAGTTTCCAAAAATGTTGACATTCCTACCTAATTAATAACTGTTATTATCTAATCTGTTATATATTTAAATCCCTAATTGTTAAGCTTAATTGCTATATACAAAATGTCAACAATAAAAATCTGTCATCACTTTTAAATATAAAATGCAATTACTTAATATATGTTGTACAGTTTATGTATGTGGTAAGTACGTGTTTTCGTAAACAGTAAGCCTACAAATTAATAGCCTACTATATAACTATACATATGTTTGTAAACGTCAAAAGCAAATATATAGAAATATAAAGAAAACTTGTAGAAAGGAATGTGAAATAAGGAATTTATGAAAAAGTGATTGCATACATAAATATTTAGCAAAGGCATCACTGCTTTGTGGGCCATTTTGTACCCACGCCTACAAAGAATGTGACAGACTTTCAACAAGTGTTGGGTCCGAAGACGCTTCCTTAATGCGTTACTGCTGGCGGGATATCTCGCTCCTCCATTTAAATTAAGCCGTACTGAATGCCAAGTGACAGATTTGGTGGTTTTAGTTGATTTTCGACCTGTAAAAGAATAAAATAGTTCTTAGAATTGTAACTTTAATAGTTTTTTTTAAATATCTGAAGTTAAAAACAATATATTAAACTTCAAAATACATTTTTTTTCGTTTGGAGTACATTTTTTTTTTGTGTTTAACGTCCGACTATTGTGCACACTTGGGCTAATGCAGACGATGGGATGATTTATAGCGTATGAAAATGCCAAGCCCTCGCCGGGAATCGAACCCGGGTCCTCGGGGTGAAAGCCTAGTACGGTATCCACTAGACCACCGAGGCGGCTAGTTTGGAGTACAATAACATTGTTAAAGTTAATGACTAAAAATGCATTAAATTTTTAAATAAAACCTATCGAGAATTTAATTCTGATTATAGTCGATAAAAAGGCACAATCGTAAGAATTTCAAAATATAATGTTATAAAATGTGGGTGATTTTTAACCAGGTATTAAACGAAACGAAGTTATCAATAATACAAAACAAAGAATTGTTTTTTTAAAGTATATTTAATTTGAATGTATTTGTTTTTTTAAATTTTTATTGGAAAGTGTATAATTACCGTCCTTCATATCAGTACCCATTATTACTGTATTTTTTTAATTAGAACATTTATTTGTGCATAAATTCTTTGAAAACAATTTGAATATTCCATCATTTTAAAAACAATGTATTAATTGTCGATTATCTTTAAATTTGTGTACAATTAGTTTTTTTACAGTAAATTTAGCAGCGGCGGTGGAAGAAGTAAATTCAGGGAGTAAATTTGGCACAGGAATTATCGGAGGTTGGCCTACTTCAATTGGCAATGTTCCTTACATGGTAACCTTAACTTTGCAATACGTTTAAATATAATAACTACATAGGATATTTATAGAATAGTAGGACAATTTTATTGTAATAAAACATCATAAATATGTCTCAATAAGATATATATATATATATATATATATATATATATATATATATATATATATATATATATATATATATATAAAAATATAAATATATAAAATATTATAGATAAATAAATAAATATATATATATATATATATATATATATATATATATATATTGTTTTGTTTTTAAATTTTGGATTGACGTCACATTTAGGCTGCTATTGTAGAAGGCTTATTTCGTTCCAGTTGTGTCAATAATCAGTAAAGCCGTCATTAATCGATAAAATATGTTTTCGAGATGTGCATTGAACAATATTTTCTATGAAATATGTGATTCTTGTACATTGTGTAAAACAAGCCAAAAATAGGTTTGGTTGTGTAAGACCACCGCCTAGTAATACCAGAAATAAGTTAGGGCAATTTCTTTAAACAGTTCCTACTTTAATGGACTTTGTTGCAAAACAAATAGGACCAAATTCACAGCCTTAACAAATTTACATAAGCATTTTCATCAAAATACGCTATGTTGTGTTACTTTTCCCAATGTACTTTTCAGTAATAAAAATAGTCATTAATTATGAAAACGACATTTTAATCAAGTTTGTGTTTTGTTTTTAAAGGCTGCTATTTTATCACAAGATGGTGAATTTAGAAGACTAGGTACAATCATTGGCAAACAATACATATTGACCTCCATTTTTTTTACAGCTAGGTCAGTATGAAAGAACGAGTTCAAAATATCAGTTCACGCTTAAAACATCCAGACAATTGTTATAGCAGTCATTAATTTTAAAAGTAATAATATTATATGTATTAATTTTTGTTGATTATGGTTTTAGAAAACACTCAAAAATTAGCAGATAGTAAACAGTAATAATATATAATATAAAAAGGATGGAAGTATGCAAGATAACATTATAATGAGTAGAATCATAAAATACAGTAACTTATAAGCAAACATAATATTTATGACTTCAAAAGTGTGTATCACTTTATAATAAAAAGGAATGACAAAAATAATATTTCAGTTAAGTATATTTACAACAAAAGGAGGAGATATGCACCGCCCCGACGACTGTCATGACAAAGACGTTGAGAAGGAAGCCACTGGCCAACGAAGGCCTTGGAGTATACAGTTTGTTTCGAGTTGCACAATACAATTTTGTGCTATGAAGGCTGATGTGTCCTATCCTTTACGGCAACCCACGAGCTCCCACCCACTAAGAAAGAAAGAAAAGAAAATTTCATCACCTACCATCCAGCATTGACACTACTCCCCACGAGTCCAACCTCAAGGCGCATGGATGCCGGAGTAATTTCCCATCAGGGCTTCCCAGGGCGCCCACCTTAAAGGCCCGCCAATCAGTTACACTACCCTCCCCCCACGAGTCCAACCTTAAGGCGCATGGGTGCCGGAGTAATTCCCCATCAGGGCTTCCCAGGGCGCCCATCTTAAAGGCCCGCCAATCGGTTACACTACCTTCCCCCCACGAGTCCAACCTTAAGGCGCATGGATGCCGGAGTAATTCCCCAGCAGGGCTTCCCAGGGCGCCCACCTTAAAAGCCCGCCAATCGGTTACACTACCCTCCCCCACGAGTCCAACCTCAAGGCGCATGGGTGCCGGAGTAATTCCTCAGCAGGGCTTCCCAGGGCGCCCACCTTAAAGCCCGTCAATCGGTTACACTACCCTCCCCCCACGAGTCCAACCTCAAGGCGCATGGATGCCGGAGTAATTCCCCAGCAGGGCTTCCCAGGGCGCCCACCTTAAAGGCCCGCCAATCGGTTACACTACCCTCCCCCCACGAGTCCAACCTCAAGGCGCATGGATGCCGGAGTAATTCCCCAGCAGGGCTTCCCAGGGCGCCCACCTTAAAAGCCCGCCAATCGGTTACACTACCCTCCCCCACGAGTCCAACCTCAAGGCGCATGGGTGCCGGAGTAATTCCTCAGCAGGGCTTCCCAGGGCGCCCACCTTAAAGGCCCGTCAATCGGTTACACTACCCTCCCCCCACGAGTCCAACCTCAAGGCGCATGGATGCCGGAGTAATTCCCCAGCAGGGCTTCCCAGGGCGCCCACCTTAAAGGCCCGCCAATCGGTTACACTACCCTCCCCCCACGAGTCCAACCTCAAGGCGCATGGATGCCGGAGTAATTCCCCAGCAGGGCTTCCCAGGGCGCCCACCTTAAAGGCCCGCCAATCGGTTACACTACCGATTGACTCGGTTTCGGGTTCCCTTCATGATACGTCTGGGACTTAACGCATCACTCCAGGTTCCCTGGTTTTCCGTAGGCCTATCCACTCATACTCGCACCCTACCTAAATTCCCACCCAATTATACAATATTCATTGCAATTTATTATATAAATAAAATGGCCAAACTGATTAAGATTACTGAATTATTACAAAATATATCAAATTACCCATTTAAAAGAATTGAAAGATACTTTATTAAACGTCTTAAAATATTTGTTTCCTAGTTCGTAAATGTTATTCACAAACCTTTTTTTAAAATTCACTTACAGAAAATCAGATAATATTGGGAAAGTTCGTGTGGGCAGTGCAAATTTTGAAAGAGACGGACAATTGATAAACATCGAAAATATTACGTTACACCAAGAGTTTGATGGCGTGTGCAAGTATGACGTTGCGTTGTTGAAGCTGGAGGAAGAGATCCAATATGGCGACAGCGCTAAACCTATAAAAATGACTACACAATCGGCAGCGAACGGTACAACGGTTACTATAAGCGGATTTGCTCCTTCATTGGTAAACGCTTTGGTTATTTTAATCATTGATGCATATAAAATGTTTGTCCAGTTTTAGTTTTATAAGCTACTTCGAAAAAACATTTTTCCTTCTGGTGTCAGAGGTTTGGTCGCACTTATTGAAAACATTTCAAATTGGAAAAAAATTTAGTTTTAATAATGATACTGTATAGCAAAAAAGTACAATTACTGTATATTTTAGAACATTATTTATGCTTACACTAAATTAAATTATACAAATGTGGTTATTTTAGCATTTACAATTTATTCTTAGTAATTAACCACTGCACGTGAGTTTTAAATGAAAACGTCACATAAATATAATGAAATACAACGATTAAATATCATAGATAAACTACTAAATAAAGATAGGAACTCTTTTATATAACTTAAATAATTGTCGTGTAGTAAATTGCTATTCTCACTGCTAAGGCAATGGCATCAGTGGCATCAAAGCTAAACTAGAATAGCCCGTGAAATTTACTTAGAAAACTTCAAAATTGAATAAATGGTGTATTTTTAAAATCTTTTTATTTTTAAATATGGTGATCTTGAAATTGTTATGTAACTTCACGTTTTCAAGTCTCCTTAATTAAAAAAAACAAACTTGTTTTACTTGTAGTCTATGTTTGTCATTATGTGTGACTGCGCAAAAATCTTGGATTTAAACTGATTTACTGATTTTAATGAAATTTAACGTTGGAACCGTTTTTAATATTTAGAAAAACCTTTAACCAAAAAACTCTTTAAAAATCGGATTTTTAAAATCGGTTGTTACAATTTTGATCAAATTTTACTATAGACTAATGTATTTTGTACGTACCCAGGTAAAATTCCGGGTCGTTATTGCACCTCCAGAAATTCGGTTCAAGAACTATTGAAAAAATCTTGGAAAATCGGAATAATTTCTCAAAACCTGTTCTTAAGATTTTAATATGTGTTTGGTAATTCATTGTAGTCGAAGTCAAATTTGAAATGAAATAATTTCACGATTCGTGAGTAAATTAAACTCTGACCCCCGTCGGTTATACACTGACTTGTATAAATAGCGGAAGCCTGGGGTTTACCAAGCCGGCAGCGGGCTGGCGAGGCACTCTTCCGGTTCGGAATGGTGACGAAATAAGAAGTTCTTGTCTTCTTTAAAGTTGGCCGGATTCCTTCTGTTTCTACCCGAGCAAGTTGTGTCCTGTGTGGGTAGTCCTCCTCGATGTTCTGCCAAACGACTTTTCGGCCTGTATTTATACTTGAAATAATGGCGAGAACCATAATTTATCAAAAATCCATTGTTAAAACCAGAGAAAGAACGGTGCGGTCAGAAGCTACTGCGGTGCGCCGGCGGTATTGCCTGAGCTGAAATGTAATCATCTAGCGTACGTTAGACTTTAGATACGCGAGCACTGCGAACCGGTCAGAAGCTACTGTGCATGGGAGATACGAGGCGGTGCGCCAGCGGTATTGCCTGAGCTGAAATGTAATCATCTAGCGTACGTTAGACTTTAGATACGCGAGCACTGCGAACCGGTCAGAAGCTACTGTGCATGGGAGATACGAGGCGGTGCGCCGGCGGTATTGCCTGAGCTGAAATGTAATCATCTAGCGTACGTTAGACTTTAGATACGCGAGCACTGCGAACCGGTCAGAAGCTACTGTGCATGGGAGATACGAGGCGGTGCGCCAGCGGTATTGCCTGAGCTGAAATGTAATCATCTAGCGTACGTTAGACTTTAGATACGCGAGCACTGCGAACCAGTCAGAAGCTACTGTGCATGGGAGATACGAGGCGGTGTGCCAGCGGTATTGCCTGAGCTGAAATGTAATCATCTAGCGTACGTTAGACTTTAGATACGCGAGCACTGCGAACCAGTCAGAAGCTACTGTGCATGGGAGATACGAGGCGGTGCGCCGGCGGTATTGCCTGAGCTGAAATGTAATCATCTAGCGTACGTTAGACTTTAGATACGCGAGCACTGCGAACCAGTCAGAAGCTACTGTGCATGGAGATACGAGGCGGTGTGCCAGCGGTATTGCCTGAGCTGAAATGTAATCATCTAGCGTACGTTAGACTTTAGATACGCGAGCACTGCGAACCAGTCAGAAGCTACTGTGCATGGGAGATACGAGGCGGTGCGCCGGCGGTATTGCCTGAGCTGAAATGTAATCATCTAGCGTACGTTAGACTTTAGATACGCGAGCACTGCGAACCAGTCAGAAGCTACTGTGCATGGGAGATACGAGGCGGTGCGCCAGCGGTATTGCCTGAGCTGAAATGTAATCATCTAGCGTACGTTAGACTTTAGATACGCGAGCACTGCGAACCAGGTCAGAAGGTACTGTGCATGGGAGATACGAGGCGGTGCGCCGGCGGTATTGCCTGAGCTGAAATGTAATCATCTAGCGTACGTTAGACTTTAGATACGCGAGCACTGCGAACCAGTCAGAAGCTACTGTGCATGGGAGATACGAGGCGGTGCGCCGGCGGTATTGCCTGAGCTGAAATGTAATCATCTAGCGTACGTTAGACTTTAGATACGCGAGCACTGCGAACCGGTCAGAAGCTACTGTGCATGGGAGATACGAGGCGGTGCGCCGGCGGTATTGCCTGAGCTGAAATGTAATCATCTAGCGTACGTTAGACTTTAGATACGCGAGCACTGCGAACCAGGTCAGAAGGTACTGTGCATGGGAGATACGAGGCGGTGTGCCAGCGGTATTGCCTGAGCTGAAATGTAATCATCTAGCGTACGTTAGACTTTAGATACGCGAGCACTGCGAACCAGTCAGAAGCTACTGTGCATGGGAGATACGAGGCGGTGCGCCGGCGGTATTGCCTGAGCTGAAATGTAATCATCTAGCGTACGTTAGACTTTAGATACGCGAGCACTGCGAACCAGTCAGAAGCTACTGTGCATGGGAGATACGAGGCGGTGCGCCAGCGGTATTGCCTGAGCTGAAATGTAATCATCTAGCGTACGTTAGACTTTAGATACGCGAGCACTGCGAACCAGTCAGAAGCTACTGTGCATGGGAGATACGAGGCGGTGCGCCGGCGGTATTGCCTGAGCTGAAATGTAATCATCTAGCGTACGTTAGACTTTAGATACGCGAGCACTGCGAACCAGTCAGAAGCTACTGTGCATGGGAGATACGAGGCGGTGTGCCAGCGGTATTGCCTGAGCTGAAATGTAATCATCTAGCGTACGTTAGACTTTAGATACGCGAGCGTTGTTTGACGGCAGAAATGTAAACTAGGTTCGCAGACGTATGCTGTTTGAAAGCAGGGAGAGAAGTTAGAGAATTTAGCGTGGATGTTTTTCGGTGTTAAT